>JACEIK010006961.1:52956-67749 GCA_018107945.1 Datura stramonium
CATATTTTCTAACTCATAAGGAGTAGAGAAGAGAGACTTCCCTGGCATCATCATCACTCGACTCAGTTTTGCCATCGAATTTGAATTCAGATAAAGTTTAAACCAAATTTATTTTCTATTAAATTCGAGAAATTTTTTCAATGATTCACATGATTTAAAATTGGCAAAATTTTTCAAGCAATAATTTTTTAATCGAAAATACATTGTTGAAATTCTGTTTCGATTGACGATAAAGCAAAATAATGTTTCGTTCTATCTTAGAAGGAATTAATCCAAACCTTGGAAAATTGTGAAGAGATTAAATTCTTTAAGGAAGCATAGTTTTCTATAGGCTTAGAACTTTATTAATTTATTTTGATTCAGTTTATAATTTGAATATAGGGACAACAAACTTCTTTTAAGATTTAAGTCTTTGTATATTTTTGTATCCATCTTATATTCTGGTTTAGTTAGAGATTAAAATATTTGAATTTTTTACTGAGATTAAAGTCTTCGTGATGTTCTACTCAATCTTTACTCTATTTGAATGCATAAGATCATCACCGCATAAAAAATTATTTAGTTATATTCAGTTTGAAGATTAAAAATTTCACTGATTTATAATTTATTATATAATGTTTAGATAGAAATGGGAGAACCAACTGCAACAATGGCTGCTACTGGTTAGACAACTATAATCTCGTCAAGTCGTACTACACCTGCACCTGCAATAACACAGCTAGAAAATTTCAAAAAAAATTTGGGTATTGACTTTAAATGGTGGCAATAGAATATGTTCTTTTATCGGACCATCCTCAGTTTGTAGAGATTCATCAATGAGGATGTTCAATTTCTGTCAGAGAAAACTTCTGACGAGTTGAAGTTGTAGGATGTTAAAAACATTCAGATTTTTTTTATGTAGGAACTATATTCTTTACGGATTGAAACATGACTTGTATAACATTTATAGTGTTTGTAGATCTTTGAAAGAGTTGTGGAGGCCCTTCACAAGAAATACAAAATTAAAGATGCTGGACTAAAGAAGTTCGTGGCTGCCAAATTTTGACAGTTATGTCTCAAATCCAACAATTATAAGTCATTATTCATGATCTCCTTACTGAAAGAATGATCAAGGAGATTCGATTTCATACTAATGTACTAGTATTGGAACTATTTCAATTTCGGTGAAGTTACAAATTAGAAGAACTCGATTATGAAGCACTTCAAGTTAGCGGCATTTATTGAAAAGTTGCCTTTTTGTGAAGGAACTTTAAAAACTACTTGAAACACAAATGCAAAGAGATAAATCTGAAGGATTTAATTATTCGTTTCTAAATCGAAGAGGACAACATATCAGCAAAAAAGAAAGCTACTGAAAAGTTAGCAATAATGGGAAGAAATATTATTGAGACTGATCCAATAAATTCAAAGAAAATAAAGAGGCCTTTTGGATCAAAAAATCTTTCAATTCAAAAAGAATATCAAAGAATATTGCTATAACAGTGGCAAGTTTAATCACATGTCTTCAGAATGTCATGCTTTAAAAAAAGATAAGAAGAATGGTCAAACAAGCATGATAGAAATAAATGAAGATATGGATAACTTATATGTGATTCTTTCAGAATGCAACTTAGAAGGTAATATCAAGGAATGATGGATAGATTTTACTGTCAGCCATCAAGTTTGTGCAAACAAGGAACTGTTTGCTTCTTATGCTTCAGCTAGATCTGATGAGATAATTTTTTTGGTAAATTCTGCTATTGCAAAAATTAAAGAAACAGGTAAGATATGCTTGAAGATGATATTAAAAAAAGATTTTGTGATTCTAAATAATGTTCTTCATGTTTATGAAATACGGAAGAATTTGATCTTGACATCACTTCTAGTCAAGAATGGATTCAAGTGTATTTTTATTTCTAATAAAGTTGTAGTTAAAAAAAATGTATGCACGAAAAGGTTACCTTATTGAGGGTCTTTTCAAACTCAATGTAATTGCAGTTGACATGAATAAAAATTTCTGCTTCTTCTTATTTACTTGAGTAAAATAATATATGACATGCACGTTTGGAACATGTTAATTATGAAATCTTGCGAAAAATTATTAACTTGAAAGTATTGCTTAAATTTGGATGCAATAATTCAAAATGTCAAGTATATGTAGAATCATATGAATTAAGTCAATTGAAAAGAATTTTGATCCTTTAGACTTAATTCATACAGATATTTGTGACATGAAATCAATATCATCTCGCAATGAAAAAAAAGTATTTCAAAATTTTTATTGAGGACAACGTAACACTCGATATTGCTATGTTTGTTTTTTAATGGAAAAGATGAAATAATTAACGAACTAAAGCAATATAAAAATAAAATTGAAACACAACTTAACAACAAAATTAAAGTGATTAGAAGTGGTAAGGGTAGCGAATATGAATCCCCTTTTGAAGAAACATGTTTGGAATATGATATTATTCATCAAACAACTGCCCAACATATGCCACAATTCAATGAAATTGTGGAAAAGAAGAAAAAAATATTAAAAGGAGCTAATGAATGTCTTGTTGATAAGTTCTGATTTATTATAGAATTTGTGGGGAGGAACTATCCTGAAGGCTAGTCGAATATTCAACTGAATACCCTAGTAAAACAAAGTTCCTTCTATATGAGAAATGGAAAGAAAGACCATCCAACTTGAAGTATTTCAAAGTGTAAAATGTTTAGTTAAAGTACAAGTTTCTAATCCAAATGAGTTAAAATAGGACCGAAAAGCGTAGATTGTGTTTTCACATATAGGCAACTAATAATAAAGAATATCATTTTTTGGTTCATAAACTAGAAAATCATGATATTAATGTTGTAATGACTCTCCTGGTCATTTTCTTACTTTCATGCACTTTTATCATTTCGACCTCCCTGTGGCTTCACACTGCTTTTGTGACTTGCAGGGATGGGTAGCGCGGTTCCTAAGGTGTTCGGTCAACATTCTTAATAAACAGGCTCGGATGAGAAAATTATCTCTAAAATGTGGATTTTGGGTTAGTGAGACCTTTGGTTCAGATCCCAAGGCTTTCGAATTTATTTTGGGCGTTTAGATGATTGTTATAATGTTGGATAAAATGTTGACTTTAGTCGACATCTCGTCAAGACAACCTTCGTTGGTCATTTCATCTATTCCATCAAGTTAGGATTGTCATTTCCACTTGGATAGAATATATGGTTTGCGTTTAGGGACTGTAGATAAATTTCGAGGGTCCCTTTGAAATTTGAGCTGTGGCTAGTGTCAGGCTGGCTCGCTATACCGGAACTTTTTGACTAATGCAGTGAAACCTGGCGGTGTTTTAAGAAGTTTCACTTTCCTTTTCAGCCCATTCATGAAAGAACTCAACCTCAATTATTGAGAGCTTGGTGGGTGGCGATTTTTACCATTTCTTAATGGATTCTTGAGCTAATAGATAAATTCTCTTGCTCTCTTCATTTCTTAGCTAATTATATCTTTGTTTTCATGTTTAATCCGTGTATAGAACTCAAAATTCATAGAAAATTCTCTCTTATGATCTTGAGGTTTTCAATATGATTTGAGCCTCAAAAATGAGTTTTGTTTTTGCCCAAATTTTGGGTATGAGTTCGTAACCCTATGAGAAAGACAATTGTAAAATTTATTTCTAATTTCATAAGGGGCCTCGACGGTCGATTTTTGACCCAAATTATAATTTATTGATATGGGTATCGTTAGTCTCATTTTGATGAGTAGATCGTGTTTGTGATAGAGTGGAAGTGATCCGAGGCATTACAGAAGGGAAAAGCTTTTGAGCGATGGTTCGTGATTTACCTTTCGATCGTTCGGTATGTTACAATTTTCCTTCTTTAGACTTGGATCATTTAGATAGTATATTTTATAAGTGTCATAACTATTAGGGTGAATTGATAGATAAAATTAAGTTCTTATGATTTTTTGGATAATTGACCATTTCTTGGACTCTAGAATAGTATTATTTTATAAAGCTTAGTTTAGGTTGCTCATTGCTATATTGAGGATAGGATTGAATTCCTTACACTATGCTTAGGAGCAACTTTTATGGTAGAATTAGTTGTAATTGCTTTACTTTCTCATTCTTTTTCTTTTCTTATGAGATTGTGGTCCTGAGGTCGTGGTTTTGTGCTGGCTAGACTGCAGGTTAGTATGATTCTAGTGGAGGGTGATTTACCCTATTCGGCATGTAATTATATATTTATATATATACTTTAGTGGCATGCATATATCCACATATACATGTACATGGCTTGAGGTATGATTTGAAGGAAAAACACTGATTTTTAGCTTTTAAATTAAAATAGCGCATTTATTGTTTTGAGCTCGAGGGGAGTGTATTACCATCTTTACTGATTTCGATTTTATAAAAGAGTTGTACCATCTATGAAATTTGATCTGAATTAAGATTTCGGTCTAGTTATACTTTACTTTACTGCTACAACTGAGGTGAGATGTCAGCGGTCTGAGGTCATTTTCCGGGTTTCACTGTTACTATGTACGAGATGAGATGCCGAGCTGCCCAAGGTAAGATGCCGGATTTCACTACATGTTGCATTGGCCACATATTGCATTTCATCATTCCATACTACACTGAATCTCTCTTGTGTACTTGTATATAGTTATATTCGTGTATTACCACTATTTTTGCTTTATCCTTGATTTGTTGTGATTTTTAGATTAGTTTTCGATAGATAGTTCGTTTAAGCTCGGTTGGCTTATTATGCCTACTGAGTACCCTGTGTTTTGAAACTCATACTACACTTCTGCATTTTTTTCTGATGCAGCGCCTAGTATGGGTGACCCTCATTGATCCCCTACTTGTTTGTGGACTTTTACTATTTGGATTGTGGTGATATATTTGAATTGTGAGATTTACTACTTTCCATCTCTACTGTCCATATTTTATATTTGCCAGGCAGTTATATTTTTGTGTAGCCTTACTCTCGTACTTTTAGAGGCTTTTGTATCGGTGACACCAAGTCTGAGGTGGTCATCTTGTGTATATATATTATCATTCCTTACTTTCTTAGGGCTTGTGTTGTATATTTTATACCTGTTACGTATATTTATACTTCGTGGGTTGTTTATCTCATTTTTTCTATGTGGTGTTTTTTTATGTCGGTCTTTACTTTCAGTCTTTGTTCTGGGTTTTGGCATACCTACTCAGGGGGTGTAGTATGCGCCATCATGGCTCGATTTCGAGTCGTGACTGCGTGGTATTAGAGCTTTAGGTTCACTGATCTTACCAGTACAAAAGCAAGTGTTTAATAAAGTCTCGCAGATTGATATGATGATGTTTGTATCCTATCTTCGGGAGCCTATAGGGAAATCTTAGGAAAACTGCACCTTTTGATTCCTTATCTTGCATTTTTGACTCCATCAACTCCTAAACTTCATTTGTTTTATTCTTTCCCAAAGTTCAGATGAGATTGTCACTGGCCGAGGGCGAGGCTCCTGTGCCTGCTGCTAGGGCCCCAGCTAAGGATCGAGGCAAAGTTATCCCTAGAGGTCGAGGCCAGGCACAAGCTGCGGTGCTAGCTCGGGGTCAGGCTAGGGCAACGTCACCTGAGCCAGAGATTGAGATTGATGATTTATAGCATCAGCCAGAGGGTATGGGGCCAGCCCAACCTCCAACAAAATCGTAGCCAAGCCAGTTCTTCAGGATACCATGGTTAGGATCCTTTTCTTTCTAGAGGGCATGTCACAGGCAGGGACCTTTCTTGGTGCTCTAAGTGGTTTACAGGTTAGAGATGAGGCATATATTTTAGCCTAGGAAGCGACATAGGATGTTCAGGGTTCAAGAGTAACACCTGCTGTTGCGGCACCCCGTCTGGAGGTATTAGCGGTGTCATTCATTGTGCATCCCATTGAAACTAGGCTAGTTATGTCTTCTTAGGAGCAAAAGATACTTGGTTGATTTATTAGGTTGGGTCCTTTGAGGTTTTCAGGTGCCCCAGGAAAGGATGCCCATGAGTTTTTAGTGAGTTTCCAGAAAAGGTTACTCAACCTCGGCTTAGTGGAGTCACATGGGTAGATTATACTATATTTCAGATAGAGGAGTCAGCTAAGCAGTGGTGGAGAGCTTACCTTGAGCACATACCAATCGGGTCACCTCCCATGACTTGGGTTCAGTTCTCCGAGGCCTTCTTAGAGAAGTATGTACCTTGAAACATGAGAGAGAGGTTGAGGGATGACTTCATGGACCTTTATCAAGGTTTGATATCTATTTCAGAGTATGTGGTGCAGTTCCATGAGCAGGCTAGGCATACTGCCATGATTATGCCGACAGAGCACGAGAAGGTTCGTAATTTATTAGGGGGTTGACTTTACCACTCCTTTTGCTAATAGAGAAGCTAGTGGCATCAAGGTCTACTTTCCTTCAGGTTGTTGATCATGTGCGGACTATTGAGGGGATACATCACAAGGCCTATGGGGGAAGCGACAAGATGCTTCGCCGCCACGACAGTTTCAGTGGTTCTCAATCTCGAAGTAAAGGTTACTCTCAGGACTTTCATCCTAGCAAGCCCATTCAGGTAGTGCTACAGATTATAGAGGGTAGTTATTCAGGCAAGAGTGGTCAGGGCAGTCAGAGCTCAGGTCAAACTTCGCAAGGTTCGCATTCTGGGTATTCAGGTCATTGTGGTCGATCTGGTTCAGCAGGATCTTCTCGTTAGCCGTCAGATAGAGGCTTCTTCAAGATTGGTGAGTTGGGGCACTTTGCTAGAGACTATCCTAGATTTAGACAGATCAAGCAGTCGGTCAGCTGGTTTAGGCTCCAGAGCTCCAGCACCACCAGCCAGAGACGGTGCGCAGGGTAGCAGGGGTGGTCCCCAGGGTGCTAGAGGTGCTTCTCAGACGAGCAATTCAGGTGGTTGTGGTGGATGTAGCCATATGTATGATTTTCTGGGTAAGCCAAAGGCTGAGTTTTCAGATGTTGTCATCACATGTATGATCTCTGTTTGTCGTCAATAGCTTCTACATTATTTAATCTCAGGTCTACATATTCTTATATGTCTTCTTACTTTTCTACCCATCTAGAGTTATTATGTGATCCATTGCTCGTGCCTATGCTTGTAGCTACTCCCGTTGGTGATTCTTTAGTAGTGGATTGTATGTACCGGTCTTGTGTGGTGACTATCTTAGGTTATGATACTTGGGTAGACTTTGTTATACTAGATATGTAGATTTTGATGTGATTCTAGATATGAATTGGTTGTCCTCTTATCAGGAGGTCTTGGATAGCTTTTCCAAGACTATTACTTTGCATATGTCTGGTATCCCTTTGATAGTGTGGAAGGGTACCGACAACCATATGCCAAGGGGAGTTATATCATTTTTTAGGGCGTGGCAGCTGATAGGGAAGGGGTGTTTGGCTTATCTTACTTATGTTCACGATACTAGTGCCGATACTCCTTCACTTGAGTAAGTTTCTATAGTTTGCAAGTATTATGATATATTTCCTACTGATTTACCTAGACTTCCGCCTAATCATGATATTGACTTCAGCATTGATGTTGATCTGGGCACTCAGACCATTTCTATTCTGCCATATTGAATGACGCCAACTGAGTTGAGTGAGCTAAAGGAGTAGCTCCAGGATCTTCTAGGTAAGGTGTTATCAGGCCTAGTGTATTTTGTAGGGTGCTCCTATGCTATTTGTGAAGAAGAAAGATGTCTCCTTCCGTATATTTATTAACTATAGACAGCTGAATAAGGTGACTATTGAGAATAAATATCCGATATCACGTATTGATGACTTGTTTGATCAGCTATAGAGTGTAGTAGTATTTTATAAGATAGATTTAAGGTCATACTACCATCGATTAAAGATAAGGCTACAGATATCCCAAAGACTGACTTTAGGACCGTTATGGCAACTATGAATTCCTAGTTATATCTTTTGGTTTAACAAATGCCCCAACAATGTTGGAGTTGATGAATCATGTTTTCAGGGCCTATGTGGACACATTTGTTATAGTATCCATCGATGACATCTTAGTCTATTCAAGGAGTAGGGAGGAGCATGAGTTGCATTTAAAAGTTGTGCTTCAGACTTTGCGGGATCAGTAGTTGTATTCTAAGTTCTCTAATGTGAGTTTTGGCTTGCGATCGTGGCATTCTTGGGACACGTGATGTCTAAGTATAATATTATGGTGGATCCAACAAAGATTGAGGCAGTTTGTGATTGTCTTGGTCACTTCTCCTACCGAGGTTCACAGTTTTGTTAGTTTAGCAGGTTACTATGAATGGTTTATGAAGAGGTTATCTTCGATTGAAGAACCTTTGACTAGATTGGCTCAGAAAAATGTCCTTTCTAGTAGCCGACGAGTATGAGGTGAGCTTTCTAAAGCCCAAGGTCTTATTAACTTTAGCACCAATTCTGGCACTTCCAGTTAAGGGCCAAGGCTTTACAGTATATTGTGATGCTTCTAGAGTCAGTTTGGGTTGTGTGTTGATGCAATAACATAGAGATATTATATATGCTTCTAGGCAACTGAAGGTTCAAGAGAAAACTACCCCTCTCATGATTTGGAGTTAGCGGTTGTAGTCTTCATGTTGAAGATATGGAGGCACTATCTATATGGAGTTCATTGTGAAAGCTTCACCGATCATCGTAGTCGTCAGTACATTTTCAGCCAAAAGGACCCTAATTTGAGATAGTGTAGGTAGTTGAAGTTGCTGAAGGACTATAACATTTCGATCCTTTATCATTCGGGCAAGGA
The DNA here is from genome assembly GCA_018107945.1 of Datura stramonium. NCBI lineage: Eukaryota > Viridiplantae > Streptophyta > Magnoliopsida > Solanales > Solanaceae > Datura > Datura stramonium. The sequence continues at coordinate 61,690 of JACEIK010006961.1, forward strand.
AAACGTGGTAGTGAATGCCTTAAGCCAAAAGGTGGTGAGCATGGGGTGTTTATCATTCTTAGTGGCAGGGGAAGAGACCTTTCGCTTCGGACATCCAGTCCTTAGCCAACAGGTTGGTTATACTTGATATTTCTGAGTCGAGGTGGATTCTTGCTTGTATAGAGGCTAGATATATGTTGTTGGAGCAGACTCAGGCACAACAGTTTGAGGATATGAAATTGAGGATGATTCGAGATAATATTTTGAGCGGCGAGGCTAGGAAGGCGACTTTAGATCCAAAGGATGTCTGTAGGAAAGGGCTGTATTTGTGTTCCTATAGTTGGAGACTTAATTAGGTTGATTTTAGAAGAGGCCCATAGTTCTAGATATTCTAAGCATCCAAGGGCGACGAAGACGTTCCACAACTTGAGGTAGCATTACTGATGGTGTGGGATGAAGTGAGATATCTTAGATTTTGTGTCTAAGTGCTTGAACTGTCAGCAGGTGAAGTACAAGCACTAGCGGCTAGGTGGATTGAATCAGAGGCTACCCATTCCTAAGTGGAAGTGGGAGCGAATAGATATGGACTTCGTGGTGTAACTTCCATGTATATTTTAGATATATGATTCTATATGGTTCATCGTTGATAGGTTGACCAAATCCGCTTATTTTCTACCCATTCAGAATTCATACAATTCAAAGAGGTTGACTCAAATCTATATTCATGTGTCTATTATGTTGAGGCGGTACATTCCGGATGAATCTCACATACTTCAGTGGGAATCGGTCCAGCTTGATGAGTATTTGGATTTCGAGGAAGAGCGTGTGGCTATTGTAGACAAGCAGGTTAGAAAATTGAGGCCAAAGAAGATTCCATCGGTTAAGATTCAGTGGAGGTATCTTCCAGTCGATGAGGCTCTTTGGAAATCGAGCTTGACATGCGAACTACATATCCTCACCTTTAAAGCCTTCAGGTTTTGCCTATTCTTTAACTTTTGAGGATGAAAGTTCTTTTAGTAGTGGATGTTGTAATGACCCTCATAGTCATTTCCTTATTTTCATGCAATTTTACCATTCTGAACCTCCTCGTGGCTTCTACACCATTTTTGTGACTTGCGGAGATGGATAGCTTGGTTCTCGAAGTGTTCGGACGAGTTTTAGAAAGTTTTCTTAGTTTTGGAGCTTTTAAGTTGATATGTTTTACTTCAATCAATATTCTTAGTAAACGGGTTCGGATGAGAAATCCATCAGCGCTATTAGCTTTGGAACGTGGATTTTTGGCTAGTGGGACCTTTGGTTTGGGTTTCAAGGTTTTCAGACTCATTTTGGGCATTTGAGTGATTATTGTATTGTTGGATAAAGTGTTGAGTTTAGTCAACATATCGTCAAGACGACCTCTATTGATTATTTCATTAATTCCATTGAGTCCGGAATGTCATTTCCATATGGATAGCATATATAGTTTGTATTCACGTGACTCCGGATGAATCCTAGGGGTTTGTTTGAAATTTGAGCTGTAGTTGGTGCCAGGCAAGCTCGTTATAGCGAGCCAGAATCCACTATACTGAAGCTTTTGACTGCTGTAGTGAAACCTGGCAGTGTTTTAAGCAATTTCAATTTCTTTTCATCCCATTTATGCAAGAACTCAACCTCAATTGTTCAGAGCTTGATAGGTGGCGATTTTCACCATTTCTTGACAAATTCTTGAGCTAATAGGTAACTTCTCTTCCTCTCTTCATTCCTTAGCTAATTATAGCTTCATTTTTGTGTTTAATCCGCATATACTCAAAATTCCTATAAAATTCTCTCTTATGATCTTGAGGTTTCCGGGCTAATTTGAGCCTTGAAACAAGTTTCATTTTTGTTCAAATTTTGGATATGGGTTTTTGACCCTACGAGAAATACAATGGTGAATTTTTTTTCTAATTTTGTTAGAGAGCCCCGAGGGTTGATTTTTGACTTGTTTTCGCCTGAATTATAATATGTTGATATAGATGTCGTTAGTCTCATTTTGATGAGTAATTGTGTTTGTGACGGTGCGGAATTGATCTGAGGCATTGCGGAAGGGGAAAGCTTTCGAGTGAAGGTTCGTGGTTTGCTGTTCATTTGTTCGGTAGGTTATGATTTTTCTTATTTAGACTTGGCTCGGTCAGGTAATATATTTTATAAGTTTCATGATTACTAGGGTGAATTGCTACATAGAATTAAGTTGTGATGATTTTCTGGATAATTGACTGTTTCTTGGACTTTAGAATAGTATTCCTTTATAAGCCCTAATTTATGTTGCTCGTTGCTATACTAAGTATAGGATTGGGATCCTTAGCTTAGGTTGTTCCTAGGAGCAGCTTTCGTGGTAGAATTAGTCATTATCGATTTGTTGGAGTTTTTATCGCTTTACTTTCTTATTCTTTTTCTTCTGTTATGAGATTATGGGCCTGAGGTCATAGTTTTAGATTGATTGGACTCCAGGTTAATATGATTGCGATGGTGGGTGATTTACCCTATTCGTTGTGTAATTGTATAATTATATATATATATACATAAGTGGCATGCATACATCTATATCTACATGTACATGGCTTGAGGTATGATTTGAAGGAAAAATACTAATTTTCAGTGTTTAAATTAAAATACCTCATGTTTTACTGATTTGACTCCGAGGGGAGTATACTACTATTTTTACTGATTTTGTTTTTATAAAAGAGTTGTGCCATTTGTAAATTCAGCCTGAGGTAAGATTTCGGTCAAGTTATACTTTACTTTACTGCTACATCCGAGATGAGATGACAGGTAGCCTGTGGTCATTTGCCAAGTTTCATTGTTACTACGTCAAGGTGAGATGCTGGGCAATCCAAGGTAAGATGTCGAGTTTTACTGCATATTGCATTGCATCATCCCATACTGCACTGAATCACTCTTGTATACTTGTATATATTTATGTTCGTGTATTACTACTATGTTCGCTTTATTCTTGATCTATTGTGATTTTTGGATTAGTTTTCAATAGATAGTTCCTTTCATGTCTTTCATATAATATATTATGTACTGAGCTCGATCGTCCTATGATGCCTACTATGTATCCCCTATTTTTGTACTCAAACTATAGTTTTGCATCTTTTTCTAATGTAGCACCCAGTACGAGTCACCCTCATTGATCCCTCGCTTGTTCACACACTTTTTCTGTTCGGATCGTGGTGAGCTCTTAGCTTCCGGAGATTTACTACTTTCCATCTTGCATCTGTTGTCCATATTTTATATTTTTCAGAAAGTCGTATTTTTGTATATCCTTACTCTTGTACTTTTAGAGGCTCTTGTACCAGTGACATTAGGTCCGGGTTGGCGTCTTATGCATATATATAGTTTTTTCTTATTTTCTTAGGGCTCGTATTTTATATTTTGTACATGTTATACACACTCACACACACACACACACTTCGTGGCCCGTTTATCTCATTTTTTTGCTTTCGTGTTATTTATGTTGATCTTTACTTTCAGTATTCATTGTGGGTTTTGGCTTACCTACTCGTGGTGTGTAGTAGGTGTCATCATGGATCGATTTTGGATCGTGACACATGTTGATACGGTAATTGAATCAGATAATGTTGAATTTTTTAAAAATATTTCTTCGTATAAAAAGAAATGTGAGTCATCTATTAAAAAACCTAAAGGACCTCTAGAAAAAACAAATAAAAGCATGCCTAAGAAAGAGAATCAAAGACGTAGAAAATATTAAAGTAGATCTACTTCCTTTGATCTTAATTTTTTAATATTATTAATGGAGAATGAACCTCAAAAGTTTAAGGAAGCAATATCTTCCTCAGATGCACAATACTAGAAAGAGGCAATCAATAGTGAAAATAGAATTCATAATATAACCATACTTAAGAGTTGGTTGATCTTCCTCCTGAATCTTTAGATTGTAAATGAATTTTAAAAAGAAAAATGAATGATGATGGCACTATTAATAAATATATGGCAAGACTTTTTGTCAAGCGATTCAGACAATGAGAGATCCTACTTATTTTTTATGCATACTCACTGGTAGTGAGGATTACATCTATTGAGTGTTACTAGTGTTAGTCACAGTGTATGGTATTCAAATCCATCAAATAAATGTGAAGATAACCTTCTTAAATGGAGATTTGGAGGAGGATGTTTACATGAATCTACACGAAGAGTTTTTAATTTTAAAAAAAAAATAAATAAAGAAGGTGCATCAATTTGTTAAGTCAATGTATGGACTAAAACAGGCACCCACGCAATGTCATGTAAAATTTGGCCAAATAATATTGAAAATGATTTTAAAATTAATAATTATGTTTAAATTAAGAATGCTTCAAATCACATAGACATTGTTAGTTTGTACATCTATGATATGTTGATAATGAATAGAGACATTGGTGGCATAAACATTACTAATCTTCTATTTTCTAGTAAGCTTGAAGTGAAAGACTTAGGAGTTGCAAATTTAGTTATAGGAATTAAAATTCATAGGACTCCTCAAAGTCTAACATTGTCTCAAACTTGTTATAAAAAAATGGTGCTTGAAAAATTCAAGTGTTTAAATTTTAAAGTTACAAAGACTAAGATTGACGTAAACTTTGTTCTTACAGAGAACAAGATCAAAGAAAGTATCAAATGAATTATGCTCGTGCATTGAAATGTTTAATGTACGTACATCATGAATTGTACATGAGCAAATATAGATTATAAGTTCATTGAGTCGTTACAATGAAATGAGTTAATTAGGCTTTGCACTTAAAATTAGGCTTTGCACTACAATAATATCCACAATAATTGAAGGATATAGTGATGCAAATTAAATCATCGATCATCTGAAGTACAATCCACAAGTGGAATATGTTTTCACCATTGATGAAGAGTAGTATCTTAAAATCATCTAAACAGACATGCATCGATCACTCTATAATGGAGTCTGAGTTTATAACTTTAGATAAATCAAGTGAAGAAGCAAAATGGCTGTGGAATTTTAGATATTTCTTTTTTCCCCTAAATCAGTGGTACCTATATGCATATATTGTGATAGTCAAGTTTCAATAGAAAGGGATAAAAGCATTAATGTATAATAGAAAATTTCATCACATACGACAAAAATGTAATACTGTTAGATGATTACGCTAGTAGAATTTATCACAATTGACTAAGTAAAATCAAGAGATAATGTGTTAGATCCACTTACAAAATACCTAACTAGAGAGACAGATGATAAATCATTAAAGAAAATGAGATTAAATCTGAGAAAAAGCTATCATAATGGAAAATCTATCTAGCTAATTGGAGATCTCATGATCTAGGTTCAAGGAGATCAAACAAAGTTTTGAATGACGGTTCATCATTGGTGCTAAATTCAATCCATTTTCATAATAAGATAATGTTCGGGAATAAGGAATGCTAAAACCTTTTAATGATTTTTAAATTTCACATGATATGATCAAATAGTGTATCTAATAGTTACACGTGTAGGAATCACCTATGTAAGTCTGATAGGTAAGCCGCTTTAAGGAAAATTAATATAAGGTCAGTTCTCTACGCACTCATAGAGTCAGGTAGCATTCATAGATAAAACAAACTCAACAATGAGAAAGAAGAATACTTAAAGGTTAATTGTGTTACGCATGTTGTCTCGGTATACATCAAAGCTCGACAGTCAAGGATATAAACTCTACCGATTAACCAAATACACTTGATATATGTTCACTACAAAAAGTTCAAAGGAAATTCTACATGCGCAGATGCAATTAATCTTTAGAAAACCTACATGCCAGATGCAATTAATCTTTAGTAAACCAATACTCCCAGATGTAATTAATCTTTATTTGTAAATTTGACCGATTTTCATATATTTTTTCACATCATAGTCATTCCTTATTTATGCGAGGGGTTGTTGAGCTTGGGTTTTTTAAAGATTGATCTGTAAAGATGAAGTGTAATGTGAATTGAAAAATGGTAAAAGTAAAATAGAGGAAAGTGAAATTTGAAAAGTTGCTTTTAGAAGTAAATTTTTTCTCTTATAGGAAGATTTAAGTACTTCTATATTGAAGAACATCGTCTAACTCATGG
>JACEIK010006961.1:68807-80051 GCA_018107945.1 Datura stramonium
CCATTTTGTGGTATGATAACCTCCTGAATGTAAATGACTTTGTCATCACTTTTCAGAAAGTACACTACATGATTAAGGTACTTTTTTCAGCCTAATTATTGGTTATTTTCTGCTATCTATGCTAAAAATACAGTATTTAGAATTACTTTATGATAAAATTTAAAAAGAGTGCATGACTCTTACATTGGTCCATGGTTAATAAGGGAAGAGACTTTAATAAATTTACTAGAGCCTCGGAAAAAATTGGTGGCAGACTCATCAATAATAATAGGGCTGATAATTTTATAAACTGCTTGAATTATTGTAACGTGTTAGTTCTAAGGTGCACTGATAGCTATTATTTTTGGACCAATAAGTTTCACTTTAATGACATCATTTTGGAGGGACTAGACCACTTCATTACATATTATGTATGGTTTAATGCATTTTCTAAATCACGTGTAACATCTTATATAGACCTTATCAGTTTGCCTACTATTTATCATAATACTAAACCATTTCAATTAGAATTTATTTGAAACTCCTACNTCTAGCGGCTTCAGTCCTCCAACGAGTCGCGAACTCCCTGAAAGTCTCTGTATTTCAATTAGAATTTATTTGAAACTCCTACCTGGACTTTAAAGTTATAGTGGCGCCTTCATGGCTAACTCGAAGCCATGATATAACCTCTTTAATTAATCAATTTACAAAAGATATTTAAGTTTGGAATAAGGAATAATTTGAAAATATTTTTCATAAGAAAAAAGTAGTTTCTTACAAATTGCAAGGGATTCAATTCTTCCCACACCCTCTAAATCTTGAGCACTCTCTCACCTATGAATTTCATCAAATTCTTCTTCAAGAAGAAGAATTTTGGAGATTCAAATCATGTATCAATTGGCTTAACGAGGGATACGCCAACTCTAAATTCTTTCATCTTGCCACTATTAAAAAAGATGGATAAATCGTATTTTAGGTATACGTGACTCAATAGGTAACTGATGCTATAGCTCACCAAAGATTAATAACACTGTTTTTACTTACTTTTAAATCTTATTCACCACTAGTCTTGCAATAATCCATCCGGTTGTTATGCCAATTTGATGACATAGACGTGAGAAATTTAAAGTTTTTGTGAGTCTGGGATACGTACTTAGAATAAATGTTCATTATATTGATGGATTTAAAAGGGATTAAATAAAATCAGGTGGATCAGGCATAGGACCGTCGCAGCGGGAATCTCCGCTGTAGTGGGACCGCCACAGCGATAAAAGCACCCGTCATAGCAGGTGACCCGGACCAAAACTCTATGAGCAGGGTAATTTTAAAACACAGTTCCTATTTAAATAGGGATTACTTATTAAAAATGGCCTAGATTGAAAAACTGGATTTTATAAGGGGAGAAATGGGTGGCTAGAGAAGGGCAAGGACCCTGTTATCCTTCCCAGAGATTTTCTACAAGAACACCAAGATTTGAGGCAAGAATGCAGCCCGTGATTTTCTTGAGAGAAGTTTGACGCAGAGGTAGGTTATGTCTTATATTTGTGTTAGACTATAATTAGTGAATAGTATATGTGCGTATTATTGATGTACAGTTGATGAGGATAGAGGGACTATAAAATATAATAACATGATGAAGGACTTGTAGTGATATAACTATTAAAAAAATTAGAGGATTAATTCTACGTATAAGAGCATGTGGGAAAGGGAAACCTAGTTGATAGTTCATAATAGGGATGCACTCATGATGTGTTCTTGATAAAATACTCTTGATGACATGCAAAAGTATTTGTTATTGATTGTATGTTTAGGTGGTGTAATCTTGATGGTATATTCTTGGGTGAATGACTGTAATAGTTCGAATAAAGGAAAGAAGTGAGGTGATCAGACCTAGTTTGGTTATCTGAGTTTGGTTTTACAATTTGATTATATGAAAAAAAAGTAGGACTGACAGTATAAACTAACTAGCTTAAAACGAATACGAGTTAAGAAAAGAGCAGGTAATTGTGAGAAACCGTAGTAGCGGGGTCGAGTAATAAATCTGGATTTTGTTGAAATAAATATTGTGTGGTAACGAAACTTCCTTGCAAACGAATAGGTTAAAGAGATGATTATGAGACCGAGTAAGAGGTCTTCAAATAGGGTCTAATATAAACAATATTCGACCAAAAATTAGAAGAACCTATTTATGTGATAGACTCTTATGAGAGAGGGTAGGAAAGGTTGAACCGACAAATTATGAAGGTTATCTTATGTGTTTTATTATTGTAACAGATGACGCGAGACTTGACTAATTTATAAATGATACAAAATATTGTAGGCTATGGTTTATAAGGAGTTATACTTTACATAATGATGTGTATATGTGTGAAGTGACAACAAGTTTAGTTGGTCTTCGAATGTGAATTATAATTAATATTATAATGTGTTAAATATGGTTGTAAAGTAATTGAGATGATGATTATAGATAAATGTTGTTGTGAAATTTGAATGCCTTGAGATGTTGTATGTATTCTCTCAAAATGATATGTAAGTGGTTGAACCTTGGCCAATATAACCAAGCTGTTGAGGATAACTTGATGCCTCTTAAAAGCCAGACTAAATGACCGAGTAATAACATAAAAATGATATGAGAAAGAAAGAGGATAACATGTTTTATTCTGAGATGAGTGACTCGTGCTCGAGGGGAGCATCTGACGAGTGATTATGATTGAGTGGCTCGTGTCCTAGGGGAGCATACAAACGAGCAGATGAGTGGGAGTAGGTATGTCATGACTTGAGTTCACTCCCTGGACACGACACAATACTTAGAGTCATAAGTGACCCCAAGCAAACCCTGGTAGAGCATTTACTACTGAAACTGATTGATGAGAGGTAACATACATGAGCAAAAGCTAATAAATGAAGTAACCAAGATGAATAAAAGACATAAGTCTAAAAATCTAGCTGAGTCTGTAAATATTGTCTGAAAGCCTTCTAATCATGAACTAATGAGCTGCTGGAAAAACCCGCAACTAACTCTAATATCTGAATTGAAATAATAAACTAGAACAAAACTAGAAATGAAACTCTGGCCCTTGGCGAATAAGGACTCACCACTGAACTCTATTGATTTTCACCGGAGAAGGTCTACTAACGATGCTAATACTGAGAACCTACACCTGCATCATAAAATGATATAACATAAAGTGTATACATTAGTACTTTAAATGTACTGAGTAAGTGAGATATGAATTAAATACAAAAATACTAAAAATTTGTAAATTGGTCCAATAGGACATACAATGACTAGAACTGCAATCATAAATACTGAAGCATATGATAATCTGATAATACTGTAAACACTAAAAATTGTCTGAAGGTCATGAGCATATCTTGAAATCTGGTGGTCTGAACTAAAACTGAAGACTATGAATGTATTGGATTGAGCTGTACTGTACTATACTATGGGAAAGACTACAACTGACATGTAACCATGTGAGCTAGACATGGAGTCTGATGTATGCATCCTATCGTAGGAAGCCCACTAAACTTGCCAAGGTATAGTGGCTGAGCTGGGTGATCATTGTTTGAGGCCCATTCGGACTAATAACCTACAGTGACAACGTAGTTCTGGGAACCTGTGTGCGATGAACCTCGACCCCACTCGGTGCTAAGTTCTACTCCTACTGGAGATCCTAATTGAGTTTACTAGGCTGATAGCTCAAAACTGATGTCCCAAGACTTAAGTAAGGACTGCTTATCTGGAAACATCCTGAGAGTCTAAAGGACCTAATAACCGAAAATGCTGTGTTATAAGAATTATCAGAGTTGCTTTATCTGAAAGCGTCGTAACAGTCTAAAGAATGACTACTAATGTCACGACCCGAACGGAGGCTCAGATCGCAACACGGAACAAGGAGCCCCGAGAGACTCCAAGTCGATCCATGACATAAATATTCATCTAACTTCATATCACTAAAGTGGAATACTGAACATGCGATATAGAGAGAATATAAACGTAACATAACATAGCAAGATAAGCGGAACGTACTAAAGATACATATTAGCTGAGTACTAAAATTAGTATGAAAGCCTCTATCATACCAGATGGGTTGATGGGACAACATTCCCAACTAACCCGGAAAAACGAAAACAAAAGAAACATCACTGTCTAAACATATGGTCCTTGGAACATGAGGACTCACCAAAAGGGCTGATAGCTAACTATAAAAGGGACCATTGACGGGTATGAGCTTGAGAGACAGGTCTATATCATGAAATAATACATCATAGGAAGTATGTGTTCAGTACGTGGAATGTATCGAGTATGTAAGGTCAGTAAAATAGACATTTAAAATACATGAAAGTTCATAAATGATCATAAGAGTAGGACTACATGCTCATAACATAAATAACATACGGTAACATAAGGCTCAAAATTTTCAAAACATTCACAATTTAGTCGTAATCATAATCATAAGAGAAAAGCTTTATTGAGCATGACTTGAGACAATATAAATAATCATAAACATGCATAAATCATGAGGAACAGTGGGAGATTCTCATAATCGACATACTCCATACGAGCACACATGGAGCCTGACCTGTAACCCTAGTCGGGAGGGCGTTCGTACCTTGCCAAGTGTAAAACCATGAAAGATGTGATATCACCATGAAAAGGGCCCACTAGGGCAAGGGGAAAGTCACAAGGGAGGTCCAATCATGTCCTACGATGACACGTAGTTCTGAGATTCGGGGCAGAACCTAGGCTCTTAACCTAATCAGTGTTAAATACTACTCTCAAAACATATATAGTGCTCATAGTATAATATGCATGAGATTCATGGGCTAGTTAAATAATGATAATCATAAACATGCTTGTAAATACGTGAACTATCCATGAGGAAGAGGCCCGTGAGTCGGCCAAAGACATAATTAGTAAATTAGGGGATTCCTGCATACTTGTAGATCATACATAAACTTTGCAAATCATCAAATCATAATGGGTATTTAAATAAATCTATATTTAAAATCATAAATCATGATGAGTTTATAAATATCAATAATTTAAGTAAAGATCTTAACTCGATTCATCATAGAACATGCATAATTAGGCTTAGTTTAGTAGAAATTAAAATCAATAATTATATAATCAAAATAGTTCTAGAATCTGAACATAATTTAGAAAACATAATATAAATCACAAAAGAAAATAACCCATTAATAGATCATTAGAACCCACGAGATTTAAGTTAAAACCCCATAAGATTATTGATCAAATTTCATAAATTAGGAAAGACTGGGCATGGGTGTGAATGAAAACACCCATTCATAACTCTACATACCTTGGTAAGATAAATTCTCACCACTCCTTGAAAGCCCAAAGGAAAATTGATGAAGAACACCTTGAAGACTAGCTTGATCACTTCTAAATTTTCTAACTTTTGCATGCATGAGATTGAATAGGCTAGGAGGGCTTAACCTATCTTAATACACTCAGAAAATAACTTAAAACGACATAGTTTAGGACCTTAGAGCATAGGAATGACGAAAATATGCTTAATGAAAAACCCTAAAAATCTGCACTTGGTGAACTAACGGGCGTCCCAACAAGTCATTAGAGGATACCATGACTCGTGGTATCATCCGTTATTTGCACTGCCAAATCCCCGATCTCAGATTCAACCCATGACTCTATAGGACGAGTCGTCCTTACCTTCAACGGGTCGTTGATTCGATCATTACTTCCTCATACAGATCCTATACTTTTCCCCACAACGAGACTAACCACGACTCATTGCTACCTCCAATGAGTGATGGTTACCTTCCATTAGGTCCACTGGAAAAATGACTTCCCATACAACGACTCGTGAAAACGACTCATCTCCTTGCACAACGGGTCATGGGATGAGCCGTTACATCCCCTAATCCTGAAGTCTAGTACCCACCACGGTTACAAACGATGACTCGTTATTCCCAACAACGAGTCATTACATCACTCGTTGTTTCCACTGTCACCAGGTGGCCCTACCCACAACTTCTTCCCACGGGTCGTTGGTTGGACCAACGATCGGTTGGGTCGTCCGTCCTGTGGGCTTTTCTCTAGTTTCATCCAACTTTCAATTTTTTAAATCCCAGATCTAATCTTAGGCACTTTCTGGGTATTACAAATAAGCTGATAATTGGTACTACTGAGTTTCTCAAAGACTGAATTTAGTCAGACTGATTAGCTGTCATTTCTGTAGAATACTAGGTATATAGGCTCCCGGATATATAGTTTGGCATAATCCTCCGCCGAATCCGTAGTTTTGACCGGTAGAAAATGAGTAGCCTTGGTCAACTTGTCTACCACAACCCAAATGTAGTCATATTGTCGGTGAGTACGAGGTAATCCTGTTATGAAATCCATGTTAATCTCTTGGGAATGCTGATATCCTGAAGTATGCCTCCTGGCCTTTGATGCTTAACCTTTACTTGCTGACAGTGCGGACACTTGGCTACGAATTCCACAATATCCTTTTTCATGCCATTCCACCAATAGATTTCTCGTAAGTCACGATATATCTTGGTAGCACCCGGATGGATAGAATACCTGGATCCATGAGCCTCATACAACATCCGTCTCCTCAAATCGTCCTATCCAGAACACATAAGCGACGCTAGTACCGAAGCACACCATCTCCCTGTTGGGAGAAGACCTCCACCTTCTGACTTTGAACGACTTCCTTCAACTTTACCAAAATTAGATCCTCATCTTGTCTAGCTTTCACATCAATCACCAAGGAAGATTCTGATCCGTTCTGGACAACAACACTGCCATCAGTCGAGTCAACCAACCTCACTCCCAACCTAGCGAGTCGATGCACATCTTTCACCAACTCCTTCTTCCCCTCTTCCACATGGGACGCACTCTCTATAGAGAGTCTACTAAGTGCATTCGCTACCACATTAGCCTTTCCCGGATGGTAAAAGACACTCATATCATAGTCCTTGAGTAGTTCCAACCACCTCTTTTGTTGAAGATTGAGATCCTTCTGAGTGAACACATATTGTAAGCTCTTATGGTCCGTAAATACATCCACGTGGACCCCATACAAATAATGTCACCATATCTTCAATGCGAACACTATTGTGGCCAATTCAAGATCATGGGACGGGTAATTTTTCTCATGGACTTTCAACTGTCTAGAGGAATATGCTATCACTTTCCCATGTTGCATCAATACACACCCGAGTCCAATTCTTGAAGCATCACAATACACCACGAAACCATTAGTACCCTCGGGTAGGGTCAACACCGGTGCTGAGGTAAGTCGAGTCTTCAAATCTTGGAAGCTCTTCTCACAAGCCTCCGACCATTGAAATTTCACTTTGTTGTAAGTCAATTTGGTAAAAGGTGCTGCAATAGATCAAAAATCCTCAACAAACCTCCGATAATATCCAGCTAAACCCAAGAAACTCTGAATATCCGAAGGATTCACCGGTCTAGGCCAATTCCTTACCGCTTTTATTTTTTGAGAATCCACCTTTATACCCTCACTTGTCACCATGGCCCAGAAATGCTACGGAGTTCAACCAAAACTCGCACTTGCTAAACTTGGCATACAATTGGCAATCCTTGAGAGTCTGAAGCACTATTCTCAAAATGAGCGGCATGTTCCTCCTTGCTCTAAGAGTATATTAAGATGTCATCGATGAACACAATCCAAGTATGGCTTGAACACCCTATTCATCAAGTCCATAAAAGCTAAAGGAGCATTCATTAGCCCAAAAGACATAACTACAAACTCATAATGACCATAATGCATCCTAAAGGCTGTCTTCGGAATGTCGCACTCCGAACTCTGAGCTGATGATACCCGGATCTGAGATCTATCTTTGAGAAACACTTGGCACCCTGAAGCTGATCAAATAAATCATCAATACTGGGTAGAGGATACCTGTTCTTGATGGTGAATTTGTTCAATTGCCGATAGTCAATGTACATCCGAAGGGAACCATCCTTCTTTCGGACAAATAAGACTGGTGCACCCCATGGAGACTTGCTCGGTCTAATGAAATCCTTATCTAACATGTCCTTCAACTGATCCTTCAACTCCTTTAGCTCGACTGGAGCCATCCTGTAAGGAAGGATAGATATAGGCTGCATGTCGGGAAGAAGGTCAATACCAAAATCAATTTCCCTCTCGGGAGGAACACCTGGTAAATTATCTGGAAATACTTCTGGGTACTCACGCACCACCGGAACTGACTGGATAGTCGGGGCCTCGGACTCAACATCCCTTAACCCTAACTAGATGATGCATATAACTCTTGGAGATCATCATTGTAATACACAATTCAATTTTCCTCTCGGGTGGAATACCTGGTAAATCATCTGGAAATACTTCTGGGTACTCACACACCATTGAAACTAACTGAATAGTCGGGGTCTCGGACTCAACATCCTTAACCCTAACTAGATGATACATAAAATCCTTGGATATTATCTTTCTGGCCTTAAGATAGGAAATAAAACGACCTACAGGCATGACCGAACTACCCTTCCACTCCAAGACTGACTCACCCATAAAGAGAAACTCCACCGCACGAGTTCTACAATTAATAGAAGCATTACACACATACAACCAATCCATGCCAAGAATAATATCAAAGTCAGTCATGGATAACTCTACAAGGTTTGCAGAGGTAACTTTATGCAATATAGTGATCGAGCATCCTCTATACACCCGCGTAGCAACAATCGAATCACCAACAGGAGTAGAAATTGAAAATGGTTCTGATAGAGTCTCGGGACTAACTCCAAAGCTAGTAGCAATATAAGGTGTCACAAAAGACAAGGTAGCCCTGGATCTAGCAAAGCATAAGCATCAAGATGAAACACCTGTAACATACCAGTAACTACATCCGGTGAAGTCTCCTCCTCTTGATGGGTCTCAAGGTCATAGAACCTACTTTGGCGTGGGCCGGCGGCTGAACTAATCGAGGCACCCTACTGAGGGGGACGTGCTACTGGAGCGGCTAGCATACGGGCTCCTCCGCCCCCTGATCTGTTCGAAGGGCAATCCTTGAGTCTGTGTCCGGGTTTGCCACACCCGAAACAAGCATCTACGCCAATTAGGCACCTTCCTGGGTGATTCTTGCCGCACCCCTCACAAGATTGGAAAGTGCTCTCTATCTGCATGCAACCCAGGCCCCTCGAATCTAAAGTCCTGCTCCTCCAATCCCCTCGTGATCTAAATGGTGTGCTGGCTGATGATGGTGCTGGAGAAAAAGACCCGTGCTGAGACTACTGGCGTTGTCCAACCCCCGATCTATCTTGAGAAATTCCATAATTTTCTGTCCTGTCCCTCTTTGCCTCTCTCTGCCTCCGATACAATGACTCCATCTGTTGGGCATGCAACACTAGCGGGGAAAATCTATATCCTGATGCAGCATGGCAATACTACAATCCTTATCCAGGTAGTTCACCACTCCATGCACAAATCGGCTCACTCGATCCCTCTGGTCTGCCACCAACTTTGGTGCATACTTGGATAAACGGGTGAACTCCAGAGCATACTCCTGAACTGACATATCACCCTGCTTCATATTTACAAACTCGCCCGCCTTCAATTTCCTCATTTCACAAGGGAAGAACCGATTCAGAAATGCTGCGTGGAACTCTTCCCAACCTACAGAGCCTGCCCCCACTGCCCTACCATCTCTCCTTTTATTGAACCATATATGTGCCACCCCTTTCAGCTGATAAGAGGCCAAATCAACACACTCTCCATTTGTCACCCCCATGGCCTGGGTGATTTTTAAAATCTCGTCAATGAAGTCATGCGGGTCCTCATCTACCTTGGACCCCAGGAACTCCGGTGAGTTCATCCTCAAGAAATCTCAGACTCGAGCCTCCGCTGCATTGCCATTTTGTGGAACATGCGCAACGGCCTGCTGATTGACCTGAGCGGTCAAGGCCTGCACAAGCATCTGGATAGCTTCCTGAAACTCAGCATGGGAAACTGGAACTGGTGCCTGGTGCTCTTGAAAGGGTGGGGATTGTTGGTGCCCATTACCGGTTCCATCCTCGTGGACTTCACCATTTCCATTTCTCCTACCATTCATTCTTAGAGGAGCCATGATTCTTCAATCGTGAATAACACGAATTAGAAGGATAGAAAGACTTTTCATCGCATGACATAGATCATAAAAAAAGGGAACATTTTCTAAATGTCTCGTAGCCTCTTCGTCATAAGTGCGGCGCGCTTTACACCCATGAAAAAGACTCTACTCAACGCGACTTTTAGATACCCTAGGACACTTCAAACCTATGGCTCTGATATCGAGTTTCTCACGACCCGAACGGAGGCCCGGATCGTAACATGGGACAAGGAGCCCCGAGAGACTCTAAGTCGACCCATGGTATGAACATTCATCTAACTTTATATCACCTAAAGCGGAATACTAAACATGCAATATAGCAAGAACATAAATGTAACATAACATAACATGATAAGCGGAATGTACTAAAGATGCATATCAATTGAGTACTACAATTAGTTTGAAAGCCTCTATCATACCAGATGGGTTGATGGGACAACATTCCCAACTAACCCGGCAAAACTGAAACAAAAGAAACATCACTGTCTGAACATATGGCCCTCGGAATATGAGGGCTTACCAAAAGGGCTGATAGCTAACTCTGAAAGGGACCACTGACGGGGATGAGCTTGAGAGCCGAGTGCTGTATCATGAAATGATACAACATAGAAAATATGCTGTCAGTATGTGGAATATACCGAGTATGCAAGGTAAGTAAAATGGATATTTAAAATACATGAAACCTCATAAATGATCATAATAGTAGGAAAACATGCTCATAACATAAGTAACATACGATAACATAAGGCTCAAGGTTTTCAAAACATTTGCAATTTAGTCATAATCATAATCATAAGAGAAGAGCTTTATTAAGTATGACTTGAGCCAATATACATAATCATAAACAAGCATAAATCA
The DNA here is from genome assembly GCA_018107945.1 of Datura stramonium. Taxonomy (NCBI): domain Eukaryota; kingdom Viridiplantae; phylum Streptophyta; class Magnoliopsida; order Solanales; family Solanaceae; genus Datura; species Datura stramonium. The sequence goes on from JACEIK010006961.1 coordinate 79,773, forward strand.
TGAGGAACGGTGAGAGATTCTCATAACCGACATACCCCATACAAGCACACATGGAGCCCGACCTGTAACCCTATTCGGGAGGGCGTTCATACCTTGCCAAGGGTAGAACCATGAAAGGCGTGATATCACCATGAAAAGGGCCCATTAGGGCAAGGGGACAGTCATAAAGGAGGTCCGATCATGTCCTACAGTGGCACGTAGTTCTGAGATTAGGGACAGAACCTACGCCGCGAACCTACTCGGTGTTAAATACTACTCCCAAAACATATATAGTTCTCA
>JACEIK010006962.1:0-36123 GCA_018107945.1 Datura stramonium
TGCGAGAATTCAGTTCAGCTATGTAGTTCTTTTCGGAGGCAGTCATTCCATTAGTTCTCGATTTTAATAATAAGTATTTGCATATAATGATTGCATGTTTCTGCATTTTCTGTGTGTTTCTAACGTTCGAGGACGAATGTTCCCAAGGGGGATATATTGTTATACCTCAGGAGCTCAATTATGGAATTGATGTTGCAGGCACAGGACTAGTCGTCATGTGACTCGTGGGCAGGCCTGGAATAGATGAAGGATCGGGGTCCCCACTGGGGAGAGAACGACTCGTGGTCGTACTCCAGGAGGGGTCATGTCAATCGTGGGGGTGATGTTGAAATTAAGTGAAAAGAAGCAACCAGTGTACCTAACGGATTCGCCCCCACGAGTAGTAGCCAGTCCCAATGACTCGTGAGGTGAGTCGTGATCAAGCAAGTTGAATGTTAGGGTTGTGTACCAGACGGAAGGTGGCCATGAGTCGTGGCCACGGGGGATGAGTCGTTAAGTCATCCGTTATAAGCCCAACAAAACAGTTGACCAGCGTACTTGATGGGCGACTCGACGAGTCGTTGCCCGTCCTGACGGATCATCAGGTCACCCATTAGGGTCACCTGGCAGTGTTTTCCTGCGAATTTAGTAAGAGTCTTTTCATAATTGCTAAGTTTCTAAGACCTATACTACGTCGTTTAAGGCTCGTTTTAGTGGGTTTTAAGCAGGGTAAAACCTATCCTAAGTCATTATTCTCATGCATGCAAGTTTGAAGGTTTGATGGGGAGGTTCAAGGTGAAATCTCAAGGTTTCCAATTGGAATCTCAACTGGGCAATTAGAGGGCGTTAGAATTCACCATTTCCGGGTATGTAATGCTATGAGTTGGTATTTTCTTCCACATCCATGCCCAATCCTTATCAAAATATGATAAATTATCTNGGGGTTTTGCCCAATTACATGATTCTTCAATTTCTACACATGGGTATGATTAGATTATATTTATATTAATGATTTATGAAGCTTGGGTGGATTCTAAGTCGTTTTCCCTTATAACATTGTTTTCTAAAATTTGAATCTAAAACGCCCATGGGTGAAGAGTTCATAAAAGAGGTGATATATGGTAAATGTGTGATGATGAAAAGCATGTTTCTAAAACTACCAATGATTTTGATGTTGTTTCCTAAATGAATCGATTGGATTATGGAATGATAGAGCTTTGGGTGATGCCCACATGTTGATTAAAGCAAGGATTTTCCTGACATAAGCTTACCACATTGTTTAAATTTAAATTTCCCAATTTTATTATGAATTCTAGCTTGTGGTATGTTTTGAATTAAATCTTCTCATATACATGAATATATAATTAAGATGCATGTCATTATTGAGCTTTGTCAATAGACAATGTTTAGCTTCGTTTCATATGATGTTGAGTCATGCATGATTTCATATTGAGCTTCGTCAATAGACTATGTTGAGGTTCGTTATATACGATGTAAAGCATTGTATGTTTTTGGGAGAAAATTCGACCACCGAGCGTGTTAAGGGTCGGTTACCCTCTGCCCCAAAACTACGTGCCAATGTAAGTTGATATTACTATATTATCGGGACCTCCCTTGTGAGCTATCCCCGGCCCGATTGGCCCTTCAGCTTGATATCGATATCATGGTATCATCTATCGCCCTGGCAAGGATATGGACGGCTCCATCCACTTGACTGTGATAGTTGGGACCACGTAATCTCTATCGTGGTATATCGATTAAGTGAAAAGTCTCCGACTGTGTATATTACTAAGATTTTCATATTCATTACTCATGATGATTACTTATGCATGTATGTTCATAAAGCAAGGTTTGACTCATTATTCGGTTTTCTTTATATAAACGTTATGTTTTAGCATTGAGTCATTTGATTCAGTCCTGATGTTATAAAGTTATGCATGGTCAGGTTATGATTAGAGTACGATTACATTTAAAAGCTTATGATATATTATGAAATGTTTTAAATGATTTACTTTACTAGAGCGGTTTTACATACCTTGCACACTCGGTAAATTCCACGTACTGACCGCATACTTTCTATGTTGCATCGTTTCTGGATGCAGGATTGAGTTCTCAGGTCTAGCCCCGTTTGTAGCCGCTTATCAGAGTCAGTACCTGCTTGATTGGTGAGTCCTCATATTTCGAGGACTAGACTTTCAGTTATCTTGGTTGTATTTTTAGTTTCAGTATTGTTGAGCTAGTTGGGGGTATTGTCCCATCAGCTCGTCCAGAATAGAGGCTTATTAGACTTTGACATGTATTCAGCTTAAGATGTTCATTCTGTTGTTATGTTAAGTTATATTTCCGTTGAGTTTATAATTATTTTTCTTCATGTTTATTGAATGAGTTAGTGAATGCTTATGCCATGAGTGGACTTGGGGTCTCTCGGGGTCCCTTGTCCCGTCTCTACGATCCGGGCTTCCGTTCGGGTCGTGACAGAAGAATACCATCGGCCCCTTTGGAGAAGACCTCTACCTTCTGATTTTGAACGGATTCATTTAACTTTACCAAAATTGGTTCCTCGTCTTGTCTAACTTTCACATGAGTCACCAAGAATGATTCTGATCTTTTCTGAACAATAACACTGCCATCAGTCGAGTCAACCAACCGAACTCCCAACCTTGCGAGTCGATGCACATCTTTCACTAGCTCCTTATTCCCCTCATCCACATGAGACACACTCTCCATAGAGAGTCTACTAAGTGCTTCCGCTACTACATTGGCCTTACCCGGCGGGTAAAGGAGACTTATGTCATAGTTATTGAGTAGCTAAAACCACCTCCTTTGCCGAAGATTGAGATCTTTTTGCGTGAAAACATATTGTAAGCTCATATGGTCGGTAAATACATCCACGTGGACCCCGTACAAATAATGTCGCCATATCTTCAAGGCGAATACCACCGCGGCCAATTCAAGATCATGGGTTGGGGAATTCTTCTTCTGAACCTTTAGCTGTCTTGAGCCATATGTTATAACTTTCCCATGCTGCATCAACACACACCCAAGTCCGATCCTTGAAGCATCACAATACACCACCAACCCATCGGTACCCTCCAGTGGAGTTAACACTGGTTGTGAAGTAAGTCGAGTCTTCAACTCTTGGAAGCTCTTCTCACAAGCCTCTGACCATTGGAATTTCACCTTCTTCTGGGTCAATTTGGTTAAAGGTGCTGCAATCGATGAGAAACCCTTAAAAAATCTCTGATAGTAGCGAGCTAAACCCATGAAGCTCTGAATGTCTGATGGATTCACCGGTCTAGGCCAATTCATTACTGCTTCTATTTTCTGAGAATCCACCTTTATGCCCTCACTAGATACCACATGACCCAAAAATTCTATGGAGTTCAACCAAAACTCGCACTTGCTGAATTTGGCATATAATTGACGATCCATGAGAGTCTGAAACACTATTCTCAAATGAGCGGCATGTTCCTCCTCGCTCCGAGAGTATATCAGCATGTCATCAATAAACACAATCACGAACATATCCAAGTAATGCTTGAAAACCCTTTTCATCAAGTCCATAAAAGCTGCAGGAGAATTCGTTAGTCCAAAAGACTAACTACAAACTCATAATAACCATACCGCGTCCTAAAGGCTTTGTTAGGGATATCACTTTCCCTAACTATGAGCTAATGGTACCCAGATTTGAGATCCAAATTTGAGAAACACATGGCACCCTAAAGATGGCCAAATAAATAATCAATCCTGGGTAGAGGGTACCTGCTTTTGACGGTGACCTTGTTCAATTACCGATAATCAATACACATACGAAGAGAACCATCTTTCTTTCGGACAAAAAGAACTGGTGCACCCCATGGGGACTTTCTCGATCTAATGAACCCTTATCTAACAGATCCTTCAACTACTCTTTCAACTATTTTAGCTCAGCTGGAGCCATTTTGTAGGGAGGAATAGAAATAGGTTGCGTGTCGGGAAAAAAGTCAATACCAAAATCAATTTCCCGCTCAAGATGGATTCTCGGCAAATCATCAAGAAAGGCCTTTGGATACTCAGATTCTACTGGGACTGACTGGATAGTTAGGGTCTTGGATATAACATCCTTAACCCTAACTAGATGGTACACACAAACCTTAGAAATCATCTTATTGGCCTTAAGGTAGGAAATTAAATTACCTACAGGCACATCTGAACTACCCTTCCATTCTAAGACTAGCAGGATTCTACAATTAACTGAAGCATAACATGCAAATAGCAAATCCATGCCAAGAATAACATAAAAATCGATCATGGATAACTCTATCAAATCTGCTGAGGTGATCTCCTGAAGGACTGACACCTGGCAACCTCTATACACTCGTCTAACTACAAATGAGTCACCTACTGGGTAGAAACCGACAAGGGTTCTGACAAGACTTTAGGACTGACTCCGAAGCTACTAGCCACATAAGGTGTCACAAAAGACAAGGTAGACCCCAGATATAACAAAGCATAAACATCAAGATGGAAAACTCACAACATAAAAGTAACCACAGCAGGGGAGACCTCCTCTTCTTGGCGGGATGCTAAGGCATAAAATCTGTTTTGGCGATGACCGCCACCTGTACCGGTAGATGCCCCTGATGTGCTAAGCGTGCGGGAGGGGCTGCTAAACTAGAAGTTGGGATTCGGCCCCCATCCTAATCCTATCTCACTGCTGGGCAATCTCTAAGCATGTGTTCGGGCTTCCCACACTAGAAACACGCATATGAACCTTCCAAGAACTGGCCCGTGTACCCTTGACAACACCTGCGGCAAGCTGGGATGCTAGAATCTGTGGGTCTACTGCCCTAACCCCTCGAGCTGATGCTTGGCCCCTCTGATCATGCCTAGGCCTGGATTGCATACTCAATTCTGAAGATGCTGGGGATGATGACTTCTGGTGGGTCTACTATCTGTGTCCACCACCCGATCTCAATTGTGAGAATCTGTGACTATCAGTCTTGGCCCTCTTGGCCTTCCTCTCTCTCATATGCGCCGCCTCCATCTACTATACATAAAAAACCATTCGAGAAAATTTAATGTCTTGGTGGAGCATAGCGGTCCTATAATCTTTGTCCAAATATCCCGCTACTGCATGCACGAACCTTCACACCCGCGCCCTCTTATCAGCCCCTAACTCGGGGGCGTACTTTGATAGGTGAGTGAACTCGAAGGCATACTCCTGCACCGTCATCCTCCCTTGCTTCAGATTTCTGAACTCGGCTGCCTTGAGCTTCCCCATCTCACGAGGGAAGAACCGATCTAAGAATGGGATACGGAACTCTTCCCAAGTGACAGGGCCTGCTCCGGTGACCCTGCTATCTTTCCATTGCTGAAACCAGATGTACGTGACCCCTTACAACTAGTAAGGGGGCCTGCTCTGCGCACTCAACTCCATTCACCCCCATTACTTTGGTGATCTTTACAATCATATCGATGAACTCATGGTGGTCCTCATCTACTTTTGACCCGAGGAACTCTGGTGGGTTCATTCTCAAGAAGTCTTTGACTCACACCACCGCCGCATTGTCATTTTGCGGAACATGCACAACAGCCTGTTGATTGACATGAGAGGTCAAGGCCTGCCCAAGCATCTGAATAGCTTCTCGAAACTCAACATGGGCAACTGGCTCCGGTGCCTGGTGCTCTAGAACAGGTGGCGCCTGCTGGTGACTTTTTCCATTGCCATCCCTGTGCCCTTATCCATTCCCATTCCTTCTACCATTTACTCTTCGTGGAGCCATGATTCTGCAATCGAAAATAGCAAGAATTAGAGGGATAGAGAGACATTTCATTGCATGAAATAGATCATGAAAGAAGAGAACATTTCCTAAACGTCTCGCAGGCTCTACGTTATAAGTGTGGCATGCTTAACACCCATGAAAATGACTCTACTCAATTCGGCTTGCAAACACCCTAGGACATTTCAAACCTATTGCTCAGATTCTAAGTTTGTCATGACTCGAACGGAGGCTCGGACAACAACACGAGACAAGGAGCCCCGAGAGATCCCAAGTCGAACCATGGCATAAGCATACATCTTACTCGATCAATAAAATATAAAAATAACCAAGATAATCATAGAAGAAGTCTAGATCAAACATAACATCAGAATAAACAATCCGATGTTGAGTACATCTTTTGTATGAAAAGCCTCTAAACATGAAGAGTTTATGGGACAAGACCCCAACTAACTCAATAAAACTGAAATTGAAAATACATATAGGAAATCTGAATAAGTGTAGTCCTCGAGAGATGAGGACTCACCAACAACGTACGATGCTAACTTAGAAGACTACCTATGAGCGGGGATGAACTTGGGAGTCGGATCCTGTATCATGAAATGATACATCATAGAGTATGCGGCCAGTATGTGGAATGTATCAAGTATGCAAGGTAAGTAAAATCAATTAAAGACAACGCATAATGTAAAACATGAACATTAAGAATCTGAGAGTAGGGCTTGCATGCATTCTTTCTGAAAATCATGATCTCATCATAACATAACNAAAGTGGAACCATTAAGAATCTGAGAGTAGGGCTTGCATGCATTCTTTCTGAAAATCATGATCTCATCATAACATAACATAACATGACATCATAACTGAATAGATTGACTCAAAGATGAAATCTGATATTCATAAGTAAAACTAAACATTGAGTCAAACCTACTGTAGAGCATGTATAAATGTATATATCTCAAGAATGGTGAACATGCATAACTTAATTCATGAGGAACAATGGAAAACTCATCTTTTAAACGAAATACCACGAAAGAGCTTACGTGGTCCCAAATATCACACCCAAGTTGGTAGAGCCATCCAAAGCCTTGTCAGGGCTAAGGATGATACCATGATATCAATATCAAGCTCGGGGCCCAATCAGGGAAAGGAATAAATCACAAGGGAGGTCCCAAGTAATGTATATATATAATTTAAACCTACGTTGGCACATAGTTCTAAGGCATAGGGTGGTCGACCCTTAGCCTACTCGGTGCTAGACACCACTTCCAAAAACATGAATATGCTCTATATCATTTTTGCAATGAAGCTCAACATCGTCTATTGACGAAGCTCAATAATCAAATACATCTCAAATATGAATTCATGCAAATGAGAAGATTTAGCTCAAAACATACCACAAACTAAAAGATAATTGAGAGTCTTCGCTTCAAAACTATGTCGTAAGCTTAATTCGGGAAGTCATAATTCATACTTGACAAGAGGGTATTGCCCATACTTTATCATGCTTGGAAATACCAATTCACATTGAAAACATAATTATAAACATGGGTAGCTTTAAAATATACTTTTTGTCATAATGTCTCATCATCATCATACATTCATCACAAATCTTATCCTTCACGAACTTCTCATCAATGGGCTATTTAATTCATAAAACTAGAAACATTATTTTTATTGAAAACAATATAAAACTTGCTCATGCTTCATAATTCAGTAGTAGAAACATAATTAAATCGTATCCATGTAGAGAATTAGGAAATTCATGCATTTGGGTTAAAACCCCATAGATTATACATAGAAATCTCATGATTTAGAGAGGGATGGGGAATGGGTGTGAAAGGAATCACCCATTCATAATCCTACATATCTGTTGGTAGCTGATTCTTACACTTCTTTAAATGCCCAATAGGAATTGAAGAGAAATTGAAGAACACAACGCTTGATCACCCTCTCTTGCCTTCTATCTTGCATGCATGAGTGAATAAGGCTTAAAATGAACTTAACCCCATTCAAAGTCATCATTCATAACTCAAAACGAGATAGTTTAGGCCTTAAAATCTTAGGAATTACGGAAAAGTCCTTACTAAATTCGAAGAAAATAACTGCCAGATGGTCCCAATGAGGGACCTAACGACTTGTCCTCTATGACCATGACTCGTGGAATGATCCGTGAAGTACACTACTTCCCAAATCTACTAGGCAAGTTATGGAAGACTTAACTAATCGTTACCTGGTGACCATGACTCATGGTCACCATCCATTATGTGCACTGCCTCTGATTCTTACCTTGCTTCATCCTACTACTCACGACCCTCCCTATGAATCGTGGTGACTGACCACGACTCGTGGGGTCCTCGCGTCAAGTACACTGTCTATCTTCCTTCTCTTTTCATACTAACCCCACCCCAAGACTGACCTAATGAGTCGTTGAGCCTGGCCACGACTTGTGGTCACGTCCGTAGGATTTCATTTTCTCAAATTTTCAAAATCATCACCTGGGCCTACCTATGAGTCACATCATGAATCATGGGATGCTCTCACGTGTCACCTCACAACCCAACCTGACGTATAAACCTCAACCCGAACTACATGGTATACACAACCCTTGGAGATCATTTTTATAGCCTTGAGATAGGAAATAAAGCGACCTACAGGCACAGCGGAACTACCTTTTTACTCTAAGACTGGTTCACCCAAAAATGAAAGTCAACTGTATGATTTCTATAATTGACCGAGATATAACAAGCATGTAAACAATCCATAACGAAGATAACATCGAAATTAGTAATATCTAACTCAACTAAGTTGGCTGAACTGACTTTCTAAAGTATTGTTACAGGGTAATGCTTGTATACCCATTGAGCTAAAACTCACACACCAACAAAAGTAGAGATAGAGAAAGGTTCTAAAAGGACTCCAAGACTGACATTAAAACTAATAACAACATAAGGAGTCACGAATGATAAGGTGGCCCCTGGGTCTAACAATGAATAAATATCAAGATGGAAAACTGTAACATACCAATGACAACATCGAACGAGAACTCATGTTTCTGATGGGATGAAGGTGCATAGAACCTATTCTAGATTTTTCCATCTGCTGCACTAGAAGAGTCGAGTTGCTGAAGTAGTGGATAAGGAACGACCTCTAATGTCACCCTGTCTTGAAAAAAGGCAATCCCTTAGCATAGATTCGGGATTTCCATTCATGAAACAACCATCGGAGCCACCAAAACACTCTCCATGTGCATCCACAGAACTTCCTACAAGTTGGGAAAATGTGCTCCCCTCTCGTGCTCCTCTAACCCCTAGAGCCTAACACTTTGTCTCTCTGATCTCCTTGGGGCCTGGATGGAGGCGCATGCTAATCATGGAGCGGGGGCTGACGACCTCTGATGGGACCGAGGGCGATGTCCACCATTGAATCTCTGTTGAGAGTATTCATAGCTCCCTGTCCTAGCCCTGTTAGCTTCTCTCCCTATCCTTCATCTGCTCAACCTCTATTTGCTAGGCATATATCATCAGTGAGAAGATTTCTATATTATTAATCATTATGGCACTCCTGTACCCCTTGACCAACGAATCTGCAACCCCCTTTATAAACTTTTTCATATGAGCCCTCGAATTAGCAACCATCTCTGGGGCATACTTTGACAGCTGGGTAGACTTCAGGAGATACTCCTGAACAGTCATGTCATTTTTCTTCAAGTTGATGAGTTCTGCTGCCTTTGCTTCCGTCAACTCTCAAGGGAAGAATTTGTCCATGAAAGCTGTAACAAACTCATCCCAACCAATAGGGACTGCACCAACTCCCCTACTCTCCTTCCACTACCGGAACCATATATGAGAAACCCCCTTCAACTGATAGGAGGCCAAGTCTGCAATTTTCTCTCCTGAAACACCCATAACCTGGGTAATTTTCTAGACCTCCTTAATAAATTCCCATGGGTCCTCATCTACCTTTGATCGATGAAACTCTAGTGGGTTCATCCTAATGAAGTTTCGCACCCTAGACACTAACGCAATCCTATTTTTGTTTACATGAGCCATAGTCTGCTGGTTGACCTAGGGGTCATGGTGATAAAGCTCAAATTTCTCCCTTGAAGAAGTATAACGTGGACATTATTAATAAAGACACAACTAAGGCTGGGGTCAATCCAACAGGGAATATGGTCAACATACAGACTAATGGTAGTATTCACACTTTTAGTTCAATTATTTCCTAAAGAGGGGATTTAAATCAACTAATGATATTTTGATATTGAGTTATGATCAATAGTTATGCAATTAACTAGGGATGTGTTCTCATGGCTTCCTAACTAGGTCAATTTATTACACTCATCATTCATTCAAATACTTAGTCAGTAGAACTGATAAATTATTCTTATCTAAATGACTGATTCATCCCTATAAGATGATTCTAGTGGTTTGGGGCTCATCAGTCTCATGGATGTCAACATTGTACTACTCCATCGAACCACTAGGTGTATTTTCTCCTGCTCGAATGTAGAGGTCTTATCTCTTATGGCCCTCTGAACTACAATCTAATCTCTTGCCCCTCTTGTCCTCAACATTCTTTATTTCTTATCATTTGTTTGTTATTGTATTTGTGGAGAAAAGGTTAGTACATGTGATTCCAGGAAATAAAAGCAAGAACGAGCAGATGTAGTACCCATTCTAATTTTTTTTGTCTGATCACTTGGTACGACTCGTGGTGTTGTACCATGGTTGGCACCAAGTCCCGTACCATCAATTTGAAGCTTTATGATTTTGGGACAGTCCCAATGAATCATCACGAGTTGCAATAGAATACCACGAGATGTAGGTTTACACGCTAAGCCTGTCCTCACCGAGTGCATTCACAAGTGTGTAGGCAATCAATTTTTGGGGTGGACACTCAGACATCACCAACCCTTAACTTCATAAAAACACACAAATTTCACTACCCCACACAATCTCAATTTAATTTTCCCAATACCTCATTACCCAAAAGCAACAAAAATTTACAGAGCATTTTTCCTTCCATAACTCATCATGTAACATCACCATAGACCACTAATGTGCCATGGATTTTGATGCTTAATACATAGGAAAAATTCTTGGTCTTGGGTATGTTAATACATATATGAGGTTTTTTTACCTTGTTTTTAAGAAAATTAGGTCTGGGGTTGGATTTTGGGAAAGGAGATGAGTAATGCAGAACATGGCTTGCTACAGGTCTTAGTACAAGCAATACAATCCTAGTACAAGCCGTACCTAACACCTATAGCTGAATCTTCAGAGAAATTACAAAGTGTTGAGCTTAAGTACAATTGGTGGTACGAGTCGTACTATCCTGGTATGAGACGTACCAAAGAGTCGTGATAACTTTAGAGGATGTGCACTAGCAGAAGTTCGTGTTATGGGTGGAAGCCATGAATCGTGATAATGTACGGACCATATCAAGGACTCATAGTGAGATTTAGAGAGTTGGGGACTTGGCTGATTCAAGTCATGAGTAGCTTGTACTAGTCGTACCAGCATGGTACCAATTGTGATGAGGATCCATATGAGGAACAACAGAGATGCCAAGTTTTAGAGGTTCATACCACAACAAGCTCATATGACTCATAGCATCATTGTACGAGTCATACCATCCTCCAATACCTGACAAGATAGAAGCTATACACCTGTGTTATGGAAGCCTCCTATGACTCGTAGCACCATGCTCTGACTTGTAGAACGAAGCAATAGTAGATCACCATTTATGTTAGGAAAGGATTTCATTAATTGTAAAAATACTTTTTTGTTATTTTCCTTAAAGAGAAGCCGATACTTTTGACTTGTATTTGTAGTTTTTGGATTTTGTAACTTTTTGGAGAGCAAATCTCAAAGCGTAAGCTAAGATGGACTAAGGCTGCGGATGAGCCTGAGATNCTTTTGACTTGTATTTGTAGTTTTTGGATTTTGTAACTTTTTGGAGAGCAAATACTCTATTACTTTGATAGAGTTCGTCATTGTTCTGGGATTTTTGACAATTGATTGTGAAATTGATTCTTGGGTTCTTCTTTCATTAATATTGTAAGTTTTCAATTATGTTTTCTTCCATGAAATCTGATTTTAATCTTGCAATTATGAAAGGCTAAACCCTCCACAACTTGGGTTGTGGGAACCATGGTGCAATAACAAACTAGGGTTAACACTGAGTGATTCTAAACTAATACGAACCCTTGTATTATTCTTTTCTTCATGTTTAATATTTCTTAATGGTACACAACATTAGGACTAGCCTAAATTCTCTTCTTACTTGAACCTAGAGAAGTAGAGATTAGGAAAAGAAAAGAACAACCATGCCTTGAAATTGAGTTTCATTGAATAGCTTGAGCTGCGGTCGCGGGAGAGTTAATTTGGAAGTATTGATAAAGGTTAAAGTGAAATCGCTCATGAGACCTAATCCGATGATTGAGCATAGTCATATAATAGGGATGAATCAGTCATTTTGATGAGCATAATTTATTAGTTCTATAGGCTAAGTATTAGGATAGATCACGAGTGTAATAATCTAACCTAGTTAGGAAGACATGGGGAACACTTCCCTAGTTGATTGCATAACTATTGATCACAACTCCATTTCAAAATACTGTTACTTCATTTAAAATCCTCCCTTTAGGAAATATTTGAACTAAAAGTGTGAATACTAGCACTAGCCTGTATCTTGACCATATTCTCTGTGGGATAGACCCTAACCTTAGTTAGGCTTATTATTGAAAAAATCAACATTATACTTCTTCAAGGGATTAATTTGAGCATTATCAAAAATAGCGTCGTTGCCGGGGAATACATCTTAGGATTAGATTAATTGATTTTATTAAAATTTTAGTCATTATTTCCTCATTTACATTTTCTTTTATTTTTTTACACAGGTGACTTCTAGGTTAAATCCAAGTATGCGGATTAGCGGAAAAACTCTAGTCCCAATTGATCAAAAGCTTGAAAGAACACTGCGAAAAATGGCGGATTTTTGAGACCCCAAAATAGATAAAGGCTAGGTTGGCAACTGAAGCTCGTCAAGATAATGAGGCCCATCAGGATGAGTTAGCCTAGAAAGCTGCTCTTTAAGAGGAAGATGATGCCCAAGAAGAGGTTGACATGCTGGCTGAAATAGAAGGGGGAATAGCGGTCGTGATTTACACCAGTTCCATAGATATGCTCCTCACTATAATGATGATGGGGATCAGGATATTGATAATCTTTGGTCAACATGAGATATTGTACGCCCACATTTTCTTGCTGGGGCAAAATATGATATCATGAGCTTAATGATCCAATTTCTTAATATGAAGGGTGTGTTCTATGGTAATACAACTGATGACACAAATCTCCACCTAATGAACTTTGTCGGTATTTTCAAGGCTTACAGGTTACCAGGAGTGAGCAAGGATGCTATCAAACTAAGGATCTTTCTCCCAATTTGGTGAGGCTACTCTTTGGTTGTCGAACTTGCCAAATGACTCTATTACCAACTAGAGGGAGATAAAAAATGCCTTTCTAGAAAGATTCTTCCCATCGTCTAGAATGTTGTAGCTCAAAGATGAGATTTACAATTTCTGACAGCTCAAGACAGAGGTAGTTCATGAGACATGGTTGAGGTTCAAGAAGAAGCTGACCAAGTGCCCGAATCACGGAATTCCTAATGAAAGCTTGTTAGAAATCTTTTACAAGTCTCTGAACAATAGAATAAAGGTTGTAGTAGATATAGTAGCAGTTGGAGCATTGATGAATGCAAAATTGACAGAATGACCAAGACAAATAGAGAGCCTAGCATACTAGGGAGACGAAGGTAGCTGCAAGTACATATGCTATAGGGATTATTGTGGAGCAGCGCAGGAAGGAAGAGAAGTATGATTAGGAATTAGCTCATATGAGAATATCTATAGACCTTCTCACAAAACATATCATAGGGTCTGGAGCACAGAAGGTAAATGCAGTGGCAGCACAGGGTCAGGAACAGGGGTTCGAGCACTTTGATTCCGAGGAGGAGGAAAACTTTTTGGATAACCAGGTGGCAGGTTTTCGAACAACCTCCCAATGGTCTAGTCAAGAAACTTGCACTAGGGCTCCAAAAATTTAGGTTGGAACCAGTACATAGACAATTACAACAGAAATGGTTACAAGGATATTATTAGNATTACAACAGAAATGGTTACAAGGATATTATTAGAGGTCTAGAGTGGGAAGATGATTGGAGAAAAAATGATGGTTACAGAAATGACCACACAGGCCTTTATGTCTCTCCTAAGGCTTATGAGGGTGATGTTGGGCCCTTAAAGTTTGAGAGTATGATGGTTCAGCTGCTGAAAAATGCAAAGACAATTGATGATAAGCTTGAGGACATTTAGGGATATATATCTAGCATGAGCCAGAATGTTGAATCTCATGCCACAATGGTCAAGCTGATTGAGCAGTAGCTAATCAGATGTCTGCATCCCTAAAACTAGAGGTAGAAGGGTACACTTCCTAGCAATATAGTACAATATCCAAAGAATGACAACCACCAGATGACTGTGATGACTAGGAATGGAAAAACTGCAGTAGATCCATCCATGCCAATTGTAATTGAGATGTGAAAGCAGAAGGAGATCAATGTAGATGGGGAGGATGAGGCTGTAGAATAGGTGATTAAAGGTGATGTTGAGCTGGCTAAGTCTCCAATTGATACAAAGGATTCTACGACAAAAAAAAGGAAGGCAATAGAGGGCCCACAGATTTTTGATGATGTCCAAATCCACTCCATGCTAGGATCGAGTGTACATGATCGTTGCAATATAATTTACCTAACTCGTCATTTGGGGTCGAATCTACAGGGAATAAAGATTGATGGCAATGAAAGTCTTCTATCAAATTGAATCAAATAACATCATTGTATCAAAACTAGGAAACTAAATATTAGGGGATTGTAAGATCACACTTTTAATTCAAACTCAACAATAAAACAAGGCAACCAACTTCGAAGTGACAATATGAGGGAATGCTAGGGATGTGCAATTGAAGGGGCATTGATAGGATAGGAGTTAAATAGTAACTCAAAACATTACTTACGATCATAAATAGTCGTGGACAAGGCTACACCTGATGTTTCTCAACCAAATGAGTGCCTTTTGCCTCGGGTTTTCTAAAACACCAAGGTCCCACACACTTCAACCACTACGACTTGGGTAAGAATGAAATTATCTCTAGCCTCAATTCTTTAATGGGTGTAAGAAAGTGGGTATTGGCTATCTCTAGCCCAATCCCACATAATTAAAACCAAAATACCCACCATTATTTTTTTACCCATATCCTATTCCTCTTTTTCAAGAAACAATAGGATAATTAAACGCAATCCATACTTGCAATTATAGATATTTAAAGTATAATTTAGAGAAAACTATAGATTTATTCTAAATAAGTAATTCTATGATTAAATTATCAATACCCAATCCATTCCGGCCCCTATCATGCACACAACCCTAGTAAGATATCTATTGTTTTCCACCATTTTCTCTGACTTTTCTAATGTTTTCCATGGGTAATACCACGACTCATACCACCAACCTATCATTCGTTAGATCCGTTCGTGGTCACTTCTTCGAATGTCCTTAGTTTCTCCTCATGAGTGCAGGCCACGACTCGTTTTTCACACTAAGAGTCATACCCTAACTCATTCCTTACAAATATGATACATAAGAGATCCCTTACTACTACTGACCATGAGACACACCATCAACCTACGACTCGTGGCTTTCTCTAGTTCACTCGTTTAGCTCCTCCATCCTTCTAAGAAATTGTAAATTAACCCGTGGTTTCCCACAATGGGTCACACAATGACTCGTACCTTCTAACTAGGATAACTCATTCCTCAAACCATGGTTCATCCTACAACTCGTGACATGATCCCATAAGTCGTACATTGACTCATTGTTAGTGAACTCTTCTTACAGATTCTAACCACGACACTTCCTACGAGACGTACCTCCTCATAACCGCTCGTACCATGAGGCGTCCTGTGAAAATTTTTCTTTCTTTTATACTGAACATATTTTTAATCCCAAGTCTAGTCTTAGGAACATTTGGGGTATTACAGTCACAGTCCAACACGACAAGTAGGTAGGAAGGATAAATTTATCCACTCGGACCAAGACATCTTTTAGAACTCCCATAGGTCTCTTGATAGACCGATCCACCATCAGTAGCCTCATTGTAGTAGGCTTGAGATTCCACAAACCTAACTTTTTGAAAATGATGAGAGGCATCAAATTGATGCTTGCATTGAGGTCACATAATGCCTTGTTTAACATGCATATTCCAATAGTGCAAGGGATGGTAAAAGCTCTGGGGTCCTCTTTCTTGGGAGAAAGATTGCTTGCCATCACTGCAGTACAGTGGTGCATCACCTCCCCGATGCCTGCATCCATAATCTTCTACTTATTCAATAATTCCTTCATGAATTTTGCATAGCCCGATATTAAAAGCAATGCATCCACCAGCGGTATATTTATGGACAACTTGCTAAACATCTCAACAAAATTTTGGAACTAGCTGCCCTCTTTGTTCTTCACTAGACATTATAGATAAGGAGGTACGATTCTTGGCTCTTAGCCTTTTTCATTTAAGGCATCCTTGCATTCTTTCTCAACAACAACCTTTTCGGGATTAACATCAACTTCTACCTCGGTGAGTTTTTATTCTTCATCAACACAATTTGCTTGTAACACCCTGGAAGTAAGACTACACTCAGGAATTTGAAATGGGAACAACAAAAAAATCTGAGATTTCTAATTCAGAATGACTGGTGGTATGGGTCATGGGAAGGAGTAACGAGTTGTAGGAGGAGTCATGATGAAGACTTGGAGTCCAGGGTCCAGACCACGAGTCACAGCATGAGTCATGGTATGTAGATATGACTCGTGGTAAGTGTCGTGGGGAAGGTGAAGTCAGAGGTGATGTTACGACTCGTGGTAGGGAACAACGTGTCCTGATAGGAGTCGTGCTCAGGATTTGGTAGGTGAAAGGGATGATGTCACAACTGATAGTATGACTCATGGTAAGACACCACGAGTCGTGATATGTGAACCATGGTAAGATTCAGAGATGTTATAAGGAGGGACAATGGTGACAACGAGAGGTGACCACGAGTCGTTACTTTGTGGTACGACTCTTTGTATGAGTCATAGCCATTAGCAGTGTTCAAATTCATGATTTTCCAGTAAGGATATTTTTGTAATCCCTAAGATCTAAGGTCCTAAACTACGTCGTTTTAAGCTCAGTTAGAAGGGTTTTAAGAGTGCTAAATCTATCCTAAGCCATTCTATTGTCAAGACCCAACATAGGCTCGAATGGAGACACGGGACAAAGAACCCCGAGAGGCTCCAAGTAAACCCATGACATGAACATAACATCTAAACTCAACATAATCAAGCAGAAACTAACATATATAATATAGCAAAAGTCTGAAAATATGATAACATCTGATTACATAACACAAGGCTGAAACTGATACATATGATGCTTGAAAAGCCTCTACTACTAACGAGTTTATGGGACAAGACCCCAACTAACTCACTATAGTCTGAACTGAAAATATTAAATACAACTGATAAAAGGGCCCTTGGAAGATGAGGACTCACTAAGTGAAACTGGGAGATGCTAATATTGAGAGATTGGATAATGGCGGGATTGAGCCTGAATATCCAAGCATGTATCATCAAACGATACAACGTAGAGTATGCGGTCAGTTCGTGTAATGTACCGAGTATGTAATATAAGTAAAACCGCTAAGTAAGTAAATTCAGTGATAATGCATAACATAAAACATTTCATCATAAGAGTTTGAGAGTAGGGCTTGCATGCAATTATCTGAAAACATGATTTAGACATAACTGCATATCATAACTGAATCGAATGACCCAAAGCTAAAAACTGATAATCATAAGTAAAACTGAACATTGAGTCGAACTTGATGAAAACATAATATCATGACTAATGAGCATGCATAACTGAAATCTTGAGGAACAATGGGAGGCTCCTCTTATATCTGACATTACCATGATACAGCTTACATGGTCCTGACTATCACACTCAAGTGGGCAGAGTCGTCCAAAGCCTTTCCAGGGCTAAGGACGCTACCATGATATCGATATCAAGCTGAAGGCCCCTTGGGGGTAGGGGAAGCTCAAAAGGGAGGTCCCAAATAATGTGAATATACCTAAGTTGGCACGTAGTTTTGAGGCATAGGGTTGATTGACCCTTAGCCTACTCGGTGCTAGACATTATTCCCAAAAACATGCATATGCTCTCCATTGTTTTTCAACGAAGCTGACCATCATCTAGTGACGAAGCTGACCATTGTATAGTGACGAAGTTGACTCATAACATACACGCATAAATCTGAAATCATAACATGAGGAACCTTGGTCTCAAACAAAACAACAAGCTGAAAACAGTGGGAGTCTAGACTCCAAAACCATGTGGTAAGCTAATAATATGAAATTTAGATAAATCATGAAACATACTTTTATAATATCGGCTTGCCCATTACATAAACATGCTTGAAATAGACTTGATTATTCAAAAACATTAACATGGACTTGGGTAATTCGAAATCATACTTTCATCATATATATCTCATCATGCTTGAATACATATATCATAACTCTAAACTTTGATGAACTTCCATGGATGGGCATCATAATTTGTAAAACTCGAAGACATAATTTATAATTGAAAACATTGTAATATATGTCCATGATTCATAATTCAACATTGGAAAGATGTATAGATCATATCCATGATTGATACTCATAACCCTACATACCTGGAGAAATCTGATTATACAACCCTCTTGATTGCCCAATGGAAATTTGGGCAAGAACTTGTTGAATCTAAGCTTGATCACCCTTAGGAGCTTCTAGACTTGCATGCATGGAAGAGAATAGTCTTAGAATAAAGGTACCCTTTTTAAAACACACCTTTCTGAGCTTAAAATGATGTAGTATAGGCCTTATGAACTTAGGAATTACAGGAAATACCTAAATAAACTCGCAGGAAAAAACTCACTGCCAGTCCCCATGAGGGACAGGACGACTCGTGCCCATCACCGCGACTCGTGGTATCAAGTCATTTCTTGTATTGGAATCCTGCCTTCTGAGGATCACCACAAGGGATACCACGAATCGTCGTGCACCCAATGACTCATGGTGACCAAATCGTGACCAACACTGCCCAACTTCTTCGACCTTCAATCAACTCTTAACCAAGGCCAACACAACGAATCGTGGTGCTGACCAAGACTCGTGGTCACACCCATGGTCACACCCAAATCCCAAAATTCAACCAAGTCTCCCCTCCTTCCCATGAGTCACTTAACGACTCGTGGTGAACCTCACGGGTTGCTGGACGACTCGTCCTATGACTTAGCGTAGAAAATCCTATTTTCTCTATTTCAACCCTTGGGTCTGATCTTAGAGCTTTAAGGGTATTACAATATCTCCCTCTTGGGAACATTCATCATCGAATGTGGAAAATCATCCTGAAAAACTGAGAAATGAAATCATCATACCCAAATACTAAACATTTAAGCTGAAAACTGATAGAGTGACTGACTCCAAGCTGAACTACATGACTTAACTGAATTCATGAATCATACATACATTCATTAACATGAATAAATCGGGACCATGAACTGAACATGTAAATGATTAGAGTAATAGGCAGGAAACTGATACCCTAATCTAGAACTGAGCCGGAAAGGAATAAATGTGGGTATTTAGCCATTATATCTGGTTCGGCATCCCATGTAGCTCCCTCAACATGCTAGTTCCTCCACAACCTTTACTGAGGCTACTTCTTTGTTTCTTAGCTTCCAAACCTGATGATCAAGTTTATCCACCAGAACCTCTTCATAAGTAAGTCTATCTTTCACCCCTACACAGTCCACCAGGACAACCATAGCTGGATCATCCAAGCACTTCTCTAAAATAGATACACGGAAAAGTGGATGAACTGAAGCTAATTCTGAGGGCAACTCCAACTCATATGCTACCTTGTAAACCCATTTCATAATCCGGTATAGACCAAAATAACGGGGAATAAGTTTCCCTTTCTTTTTGAACCTCATAACTCGCTTTATGAGAGATACCTTCAGAAACACCCAATCATCAACTTGAAACTCTAGCTCCCTCCTCGTCACATCCGCATAAGACTTTTGGCGACACTGAGCTGTTTTCAACCTATCCCTTAAAGCTAAACTTTCTCCATAGCATCATGGACTGAATATGGTGCAACCATCGCAGCTTCACCGACTTCAAACCAGCTAATAGGCGATCTACATCTTCACCCATAGAGAGCCTTAAGCGGAGCCATCTGAATTTTTGAATGGTAGTCATTGTTATATGCAAACTCGATGAGGGACTAATGATCATCCCAACTACCCTTGAAATCAATCACACAAGCTCTCATTATATCCCCAATAGTCTGAATGGTCCACTCTGCCTGATCATCCCTTTGCGGGTGAAGTGTTGTGCTAAGCTTGACCTGATTACCAAGTCCCTTTTGAAACGATCTCAAAAACTGGGAGGTAAATTGTATACCTCTATTAGATATGATGGAAAAGGGCACTCAGTGAAACTATACTAACTTCTGAATGTATAACTCTGCATAATCTTCTACTGAATCAGTAGTTTTGACCTGTAGAAAATGAGATGCCTTAGTCAACCTATCTACAACCACCCTAATAGAGTCATACTGTCAGCGTGTATGAGGAAACCTTATAATGAAGTCCATATTAATTTCCTCCCACTTCCAAGTAGGAATACTAATGTCTTTAAGCACACCCCCAGGTCTTTGATGCTTCACCTATTGAAAATTCGGACACTTAGGCAGAAACTCTGCTATGTCCTACTTCATGCCAATCCTTAAATAGACTTCCTGTAGGTCATGGTACATCTTGGTGGCACCTGTATGTATAGAATATAGAACCATGAGCCTCATGCAACATCCGCTCCCTCGGGTTAACAACACCCGGTACACAAAAAGGACCCTGATATCGTAGCACACCATCTCCCCTTTGGGAGAAGACCTCCACTTTATGATTATGAATGACTTCCTTCAACTTTACCAAAATCGGATCCTCGTCTTGTCTATATTTTACCTTTGTCACCAAGGAAGATTCTGATCTATTCTGAACAATGACACCTCCATCTGTCAAGTCAACAAGATGGACTCCTAGCCATTCAAGCCGATGCACATCATTCACCAACTCTTTCCTTTCCTAATGCACATGGGACACGCTCACCACAGAAATCCTGCTAAGAGAGTATAAAACCACATTAGCTTTGCCCGGATGGTAAAGGGCACTCATATCATAATCCTTCAAAAGCTCCAACCACCTCCTAACGTAGATTTAGATCCTTTTGGGTAAACACGTACTATAAGCTTTTGTGGTCTGTAAACACATCCACATGGACCCTGTATAGATAGTGTCTCAAAATATTCAAGGAAAATATTACCGCCGCCAACTCGAGGTTGTGAGTCAGATAGTTCTTTTCATGGACTTTCAGCTGCATGGAAGCATAGGCTATAACATTAAGGTGTTGCATTAATACACAAACAAGGCCGATCCTTAAGGCATCACAGTATACCACAAACCCATCAGTACCCTTAGGTAGGGTCAACACCGGTGTTGAGATGAGTCGAGTCTACAACTCTTGGAAGCTCTTCTCACAAGCCTCTGACAACTGAAACTTCACCTTCTTCTAGGTCAACTTAGTCAGCGGTGCTGCAATGGATGAAAACCCTTCAATGAACCTCCAATAATAACCAACTAAACCAAAGAAACTCTTGATATCCAAAGGACTAACTGGTCTAGGCCAATTCTTCACCACTTCTATCTTTTGAGAGTCCACCTGTACACCCTCACTTGACACCACATGACTTAAAAATGCTACTGAGTTCAACAAAAACTCACATTGCTGAATTTAGCATACAAATGGAGATCCTTCAAGGTCTATAGCACCACCCTCAAATGTGCGGCATGCTCCTCTTCGCTCCGAGAGTATATAAGGAGGTCATCTATGAACACAATCACGAACATATCTATGTATGGCTTGAACACCCTGTTCATCAAATCCATAAAAGCTGTAGGAGCATTTGTTAGTCCAAAAGACATAACTACAAACTCGTAGTGACCTTACCAAGTCCTGAAGGCTGTCTTCGGGATGTCACTCTCCCGAACCCTGAGCTGACGGTATCCGATTCTAAGGTCTATCTTTGAAAAGCACTTGGCACCGTGAAGCTAGTAAAACAAATCATCAATCCAAGGGAGAGGATACCTGTTCTTGATAGTAACATTGTTCAATTGCTAATCCATGCACATTCGAAGAGAACCATCGTTCTTCCAAACAAAGAGAATTGGTACCCCCCATGGGGACTTGTTAGGTCTGATGAAACCCTTGTCTAAAAGATCCTTCAACTTCTCCTTTAACTCCTTTATCTCAACTTGAGCTATTCTATAAGGAGGACTAGATGTAGGCTGCGTATAGGGAAGAAGTTCAATACCAAAATTGATCTCCTGCTCGGGAGAGATTGCAGGTAAGTCATCTGGAAACACTTTTGGGTATTCACACATTATAGGAACTGAATGGATAGTCAGTGTTTCAGACATAACATCCTTAAGCCTAACTAGATGGTATACGAAACCTTTAGATATCATCTTTCTGGTCTTAAGGTAGGAAATGAAGCGACCTACAGGAATAGTTGAACTACCATTCCACTCTAGGACTGGCTCACCCGGAAATCTGAACTTTACTGCACCAGTTCTACAATTTACTGAGGCAAAACATGCATGTAGCCAATCCATGCTGAAGATAAAATCAAAATCGATCATGGCTAACTCTACTAAATCTGTTGAGGTGATTTTCTGAAGAACTGTGACAAGGAAATTTCTATATACCTATCGAGCTATAACTGAACCACCGACTGGAATAGAGATTGAGAAGGGTTCTAATAGAATTTCAGGTCTGACTCAGAAACTACTAGCAACATAGGGCGTCACAAAAGATAAAGTAGCCCCTGGATCTAATAATGCGTATACATCAAGGTGTAATACTCATAACATACCAGTGACTATATCTAGGGAAACCTCCCGCTCCTAATGAGATGCTAGGGCATAGAATCTATTCTAGCGTTGACCACTACCTGCAGTAGTAGACGCCCTTTGCTGAGCTGGGTGTGCTAGTGGAGCTGTTGAACTAGAGGCTGTGCCTCGGCCCATATTATGGCCCTATCGGGCTTCTGGAAATCCCTAAGCATATGTACGAGCTTCCCACACCCAAAACAAGCACTTGAACCTGCTAAGCATGCTCTGGAATCTACGGGTCTACTTCATTTCCCTCTAGTGCCTGATGCTCGTCCCCTCTGATCGCTCGTGGATCTGGATGGAACACTCATAGCAGACAACGTTGGGTCTGAAGATCTCTGGTGGGACTGCTGATGGTGCCCACCACCAGGTCTCTGCTGGGAAAATCCAAAGCTATTAGTCTTCGCCCTCTTGGCCTCTCTCTACCGCTCACTCACCTGTACCGCCTCCATTTGCTGGGCGTACAACACTATCTGGGGAAAGTCAATGTCCTGATGAAGCATCGTGGTTCGGCAATCTTTGACCAAGTAGTCTGTTATCCCATGCACGAACCAACTCACTCAGTCTCTCTGATCTGTGACCATCTCAAGTGCATACTTAGATAGGTGAGTGAACTCCAAACCATACTCCTAAACTATCATCGTTCCTTTAATCAGGTTCATGAACTCGACTGCTTTCATCTTCCTCATCTCACGAGGGAAGAATCGTTCCAGAAATGCGATATGGAACTCATCCCAACCAATGGGGCCTGCTCTAACTGTCCTGCTATATTTCCACTACTTGAACAAAATTTCAACCCTTTTCAACTGATACAAGGCAAGATCGACGCACTCCTTTCCAGTTACCCCCATTATCTGGGTGATCT
This sequence comes from Datura stramonium, assembly GCA_018107945.1. Classification (NCBI taxonomy): domain Eukaryota; kingdom Viridiplantae; phylum Streptophyta; class Magnoliopsida; order Solanales; family Solanaceae; genus Datura; species Datura stramonium. The sequence continues at coordinate 23,761 of JACEIK010006962.1, forward strand.
TAAGAACATCATCAATAAACTCATGTGGATCCTCATCCACCTTTGACCCAAAAAACTCTTAAGGGTTCATCCTTAGAAAATCTCTAACTTTTGCCACAGCCGCATTCCTATTATAAGGGACATGCACTACTGCCTATTGATTGACCTGGGCGGTCAAAGCCTGAGCTAGCATCTATATGGCTGCCCTGAACTCTGTGTGGGCAACCTGCTCGGGTACATGATCCTCATGGGCTGTGAGGCCTACTGCTGTCCATCCCCATTACCATCCTCATGGTAATTTTCATTTCCATTCCGTCTTCCATTAACTTGGCGAGAAGGCATGATTCCGCAACCGTGTATAGCACGAGTTAGAAGGATAGAGACATTTTATCGCATGACATAGATCATGATATAAGGGAACATTTTCTAAATGTCTCGTAGACTCTTCGTCATATGTGTGGCATGCTTCACACCCATGAAAAAGGCTCTACTTAATGTGGCTTTCAGACACCCTAGGAAACTTCAAAACCTAATGCTCTAATTTCAAGTTTGTCAAGACTCGAACATAGGTCCAAATCGAGACACGTGACAAAGAACCCCGAGAGGCTCCAAGTCGACCCATTGCATGAACATAACACTAAACTCAACATAATCAAGCGGAAGCTAACATATTTAATATAGCAGAAGTCTAAAAATATCATAATATCTTATTACACAAAACAAGGCTGAAACTGAATACATACTATGTCTAAAAAGCCTCTACTACTGACTAGTTGATGGGACAAGACCCCAACTAACTCACTATATTCTGAACTGAAAATATTAAGTACAACTGATAAAAGGCCCTCGGAAGATAAGGATTCACCAACCGAGACTCGGAGATGCTAACACTGAGAGTCTGGCTAATGGCGGGACTGAGCCTGAATATCCTAGATCGTATCATGAAACAATACAACATAGATTATGTGGTCCGTATGTGGAATGTACGGAGTATGTATGGTAAGTAAAACCGTTAAGTAAGTAAAATCAGTGATCATGCATTACATAAAACATTTGATCATGAAAGTCTGAGCGTAGGGCTTGCATACTATTATCTGAAAACATGATTTAGACACAACTGCATATCATAACTTAATCCAATGACCGAAAGATGAAAACTAATAATCATAAGTAAAACAGAATATTGGGTCAAACCCGCTGAAAACATAATATCATGACTAATGAACATGCATAACTAAAATCATGAGGAATAATGGGAGACTCATCTTACATTCGACGTTACCATGATACAGCTTGTGTGGTCTCAACTATCACACTCAAGTATATAGAGTCGTCCAAAGACTTGTCAGGGCTAAGGACGCTGCCATAATATTGATATCAAGTTGAAGGCCCCTTGTGGCAGGGGAAGCTCACAAAAGGAGGTCCCAAATAATTTGAACACACCTACATTGGCACGTAGTTTTGACGCATAAGGTTGATTGACCCTTAGCCTACTCGGTGCTAGACACTACTCACAAAAATACACATATGCTCTCCATCATTTATCAATGAAGCTGACCATCGTCTAGTGATGAAGCTGACTCATAACATACATGCATAAATTTGAAATCATAACATGAGGAGCCTTGGGCTCAAACCAAAGCAAAAGCTGAAAACAGTGGAAGTTTAGACTCCAAAACCATGTGGTAAGCTAATAATATGAAATTTAGATACATCATGAAACATACTTTTATAATATGGGCTTGCCCATTACATAAACATGCTTGACATAGACTTGATTATTCAAAAATATTAACATGGAAATGGGTAATTTGAAATCATACTTTCATCATATACATCTCATCATGCTTGAATACATATATCATAACTCTCAACTTTCATGACCTTCAATGGATGGGAATCATAATTTTTAAAACTTTAAAACATAATTTATAATTGAAAACATTGTAACATATTCCCATGAATCATAATTCAATATTAGAAACATGTATAAATTGTACCCATAATTTATACTTAGAGAGTTCACATGGTGGGTTCAAAACCCGATAGATTCATCAACTAGAATTTTCATGAAATTGAAGAGGGATTGAGCATGGGTGTGGATGAATACACCAATTCATAACCGTACATACCTGGAGAAATTTGATTATACAACCCTCTTGATTTACCAATGGAAATTTGGGGAAGAACATTATGAATCTAATCTTGATAACCCTTAGAAGCTTCTAGAATTGCATGCATGGAAGAGAATAGACTTATAATGAATATACCCCTCTTAAAACACACCTTTCTGAGCTTAAAACGACATCGAATAGGCCTTAGGAACTTAGGAATTACGAAAAATCCCTTAATAAGCTCGTATGAAAATAATAACTTCCGGTCCCCACGAGGGATTAGACGACTCGTGCCCATCACCAAACTCGTGGTATCAAGTTGTTTTCTACACTAGAATCCTGAGTTCTGATGGTCAACATGAGGGACACAACGACTCGTGGTGCACCCAACGATTCGTCGTGACCAAATCCTAACCAAAACTGCACAACTTCTTCAACATTAAATAAACTCTAGACCACGGCCAACACAACGAATCGTTGTGCTGACTGTGACTTGTGGTCACCCCCTAATCCAAAATTCAACCAAGTCTCCCCTCCTTCCCATGAGTCACTTAACGACTCGTGGTGAACCTCGCGGGTCACCAGACGACTTATCTTGTGACCTGGTGCAGAAAATTCTATTTTCTCTGTTTCAACCCTCGGGTATGATCTTAGGGATTTTGGAGTATTATATCTATTTCATGCATGCAAGTTTAGAGTGTTCCATTGGATATCAAGCTTGAGAAATTCCCTAATTCTTCTACATTTTCCATTGGGCTTTCAAAGAAGAGTGTGGAATCAGATATCCCATGTATGTACGGTTGTGAATGGCAGTTCCTCTTCACTCTCATTCCCTAATTCCTTTGTATGTTCATGAATTCAAGTATTTAGTTAAAATTGATGATCTTATGGGGTTTTAAGCCCAAATTTATGAAATCCCCTTTGATTTGATTATGGGACAGTTCCCTTCATGTTTTAAATGTTGTTTTAATACCTATGGGCAGATTTTATATTTAAATTGATTATAATTTTTATGAATTCAAATCCAAATAAATGTATTCCCAATTATGTACGGTGTCATAAAAAGTCAAGTTATGATTCTATTATGATTTTTATATTACTAAGCCTAAATTATGAATTATGATTTATGATATCATTTCTTTTCAAAGTACTCTTTGTGGATTTATGAATGTCAAGTATATAAACTTTTCACAAGTATGCATGTTCTCATGATTTATGAATATATGACTATTGGCTGACTCACGGGCCCTCATTCATGGGTAATCATGTGTTTCAAGAATGATCAAGTATGTTATGATTTATTTGTCCATGAACTTCATGAATGATTTTACGATTATAATATGAGCCTCATGTGCATGTTTTTGGGAGCAGTGTCTAGCACCGAGTAGACTTGGTGTTTAGGTAAACCCCGTGGTCTCAGAACTACATGCTACTGTAGGTATATACATACATATATTATTGGATCCCCTGTGATATCACATCATGCACGTCCCTTGCCTGGAAAGCTTGTGACATCTCTGCCCACTTGAGCGAAAAGTTGGGGCACCATGTAATCTCTATCATGATGGTGTCGGTTAAGACGAGTGCTACCATTGTTTCTCATAATCTATGCATGGTTATGTTTATGTTACTTCGTCTCAAGTTATGATTTTATGAGATTTCACTTATGATTATGATTATGAATTAATTATGAATGCTTTGAAAACCTTCAGCCCTTATGTTTCAATTATGATATTTATTTCATGTTCATGCTTTCCAACTCTTATGAACTCTTATATATTTTTATTGTCCATTTTTACTTACCTTTTATACTCAGTACATTCCAAGTACTAACCGCATACTCTATGCTGTATCATTTGATGATAGAGGTCCGAGGGATCAGTCTAAGCTACTTCATTAGTCCTTCTTTTCCTCGGGCCTGTTTTAGCCAACATTGGTTAGTTCTCATCCTTCGAGGACATTCCATTATCCATTGTTATTTTATTTTAGTTTTAGACTTTGTTGAGCTAGTTGGGGATGTTGTCCCATCAGCTCATCAGTTATGTTGACGCTTTTCAGACAAATATGTAGAAAATCGGCTTTGTTAGTGTTGATTCTGTTTAGATTGATATGTATGCATACTTCCACTTAGGTAGGTTTTATTATTCAGTTTTTTCTTGTTGTATGCTTTTAGCTACTATTTTCATGCCATGGGTCGATTTGGAGCCTCTCGGGGTTCCTTGTACTGTGTCTCTATCCTAGCCTATGTTCGAGTCGTAACGAACTTGGTATTAGAGCTTTAGGTTTTGTAGTGTCCTAGGTGTCTAAAATCCGTGTGAAGTAGAGTGTTTTTCATGGACGTGAAGAGCTCCACACTTAAGACAAAGAGGCTACGCAACGTTTTAGGAAACTTCCATTCTTTCATGAGCTTTTTTGTGAAGTGAAATGTCTTGCTATCCTTCTAACTCATGCTATATGCATTTGAAGAATCATGCCTCCTCACTGAGTTAATGTAAGAAGAAAAAAATGGAAATTTCCATGAGAATGGCAATGGGGATGGGCCCCACCAGCCCTCGAGAATCATATGCTTGAGCAGGTTGCCCATGTGGATTTTAGGGCAGCCATCCAGATGTTGACACCGGAATTGACCGCCCAGGTCAACCAACAGGTGGTAGCTCTTGTTCCCTAGAATGGGAATGTGGCAGCGACAAGAATCAGGGACTTTGGAGAATCCTCTGGAGATCCTTAGATCAATGGTGGATGAGGATCCAAACCAGTTTATTAATGAGATGCAGAAAATCACCTAGATTATGTGGGTGATAGGAGAGGAGTGTGCAGACCTAGCCTCTTATAAGTTGAAAGGGGTTGCCCATATCTGGTTTAGACAGTGGAAGGATAGCAGGATGGTTGGAGGGGGTCCCATTGGTTGGGATGAGTTTCTTACAACATTCTTCGATTGGTTCTTTTCCCGGGAGATGAGGGAGATCAAAGAAGCTTAATTTGTGAACCTGAGAAAGAAAAATATAACAGTCCAGGAGCATGCTTTAGATTTCACCCATTTGTCTAAATATGCACAAGAGCTAGTGGCTGATTAGGGAGCTCGGGTGAGCAGGTTCGGTGCATGGAGTAGCGGACTACCTCGTCAGGAATTCTAGGATCGCTATGCTTAATCAAGACATTGATTTTCCTTGATAGGTTTTGTACCTCTAGTAGATGGAGACAGTGCATTTGAGAGAGAGAGAGAGGCCAAGAGGGCCAGGATAGATTGTTATGGATTCTCCTAGCAGAGATCGGGAGGTAGACATCGTCAACAGTCCCATCAGAGATCATTAGCTCCAGATCTATCATCGGTCGGTGCTCCGTCAAGGCCGCGAGGTGACTAGAGGAGTAGAGCATCAGGTTCGAGGGGACAGAGGAACATGTAGGTAGAGCGTACCTTTCCAGCTTGTGACAAGTGTGGCTAGAAACACATTGAGGAGTGCGTGATTGGATCAGATATCTATTTTGTGTGTAGTAGACCCGAGCACAGGTGTCGAGATTGTTCGTTGCCTAGGAAAGATGACTGTACAGGCCGTACTCAACCTACCAGCTCAGCAGCAGCACCAGCACGCCCAGCACAACAAGGTGCGTCCACTAGTGTAGGTGGTGGTCAGCACCATAACAGGTTTTATGCCTTTGCATCTTGTCAGGAGCATGAGACTTCACCAGATGTGGTCAGTGGTATGTTACGAGTATTTCACTTTGATGTATATGCATTGTTAGATCTAGGGGAGACTTTATCTTTTGTGACACCCTATGTTGCTAGAAGTTTCGCAGTTAGTGCCGAAATTATATCAAACCCTTCTCAGTCTCCACTCCAGTCGGTAATTCACTTATAGCTCCATGGATATATAAAGTCGCCCTGTCACAGTTCTTCAGAAAGCCACCTTATTAGATTTAGTAGACCTAGCCATGACAAATTTTGATGTTATCTTTAGCATGGATTGGATACATGCATGTTATGCCTTAGTGAATTGTAGAATCCGTGGGTCGAGTTTCGGTTCTTGGGTGAGCCAGTCCTAGAGTTGAAGGGTAGATCAGTTCCTATAGGTCATTTCATTTCCTACCATAAGGATTAAATGATGATCTCCAGAGGTTGCACGTACCATCTCATTAGGGTTAAGGATGCTACATCCAAAACTCTGACTATCCAGTCAGTTCCTGTAGTGTGCGAACTATCCAGAAGTGTTTCCAGATGATTTATCGGGAATTCCTCTCTAGTAGGAGATCAATTTTGGTATTTACCTTCTTCCCAACATGCAACCTATATCTATTCCTCCTTATATAATGGCTCCAAGTAAGCTAAAGGAGTTGAAAGAGCAGTTGAAGGATCTCCTAGACAAGGGTTTCATCAAACCTAGAAAATCCTTGTGGGTTGCACCGATACTCTTTGTCCAAAAGAAGGATGGTTCCCTTTAGATGTGCATTCACTATCAGTAGTTAAACAAGGTCATCGTCATGAACAGGTATCCCCTCCCCTGAATTGATGACTTTTTTGACGAACTTCAGGGTGCCAAGTATTTTTCAATGATAGACCTCAGATCCGGATATCATCAGCTTAGGGTTGAGAGAGTGACATCCAAAAGACAACCTTCAGGACTCGGTATGGTCACTATGAGTTTGTAGTTATGTCTTTTAGTCTAACGAATGCTCCTTTAGCTTTTATGGATTTGTTGAACATAGTGTTCAAGCCGTATTTGGACATGTTCGTGATTGTATTCATAAATGAGATTCTCATATACTCTAGGAGCGAGAAGGAGCATGCCGCTCATTAGAGAGTGGTGCTACAAACTCTTAAGGATCGCTAGTTGTATGCTAAAATCAACAAGTGTGAGTTTTTGTTAAACTCAATGGCATTTCTGGGTCATGTGGTGTCAAGTGAGGGTGTTCAGGTGGACTCTCAAAAGATAGAAGTTGTGAAGAATTAGTCTAGATCAGTAAGCCCTTCAAATATCAGGAGTTTCTTGGGCTTAGGTAGCTACTACTAGAGGTTTGTGGAAGGATTTTCATCCATTGCAACACCGTTTACAAAGTTGACCGAGAAAAAAGTGAAATTTCAGTTGTCAGAGGCTTGTGAGAAGAGCTTCCAAGAGTTGAAGACTTAACTCACCTTATCGCCAATGTTGACTCTACGTGAGGGTACCGATGGGTTTGGGGTTTATTATGACGCCTCAAGGATCGGCGTAAGTTGTGTACTAATGCAGCATGATAAGTTTATAGCCTATGCTTCCAAGCAGCTGAAACTCCATGAAAAGAGCTATCCGACTCACGACCTCGAGTTGGCAGCGGTAGTATTTGCCTTGAAAATTTAGAGACATTATTAGTACAGGGTCCATGTGGATGTGTTTATGGACCACAAAATCCTACAATATGCGTTTTCCCAAAAGGATCTAAATCTACGTCAAAGGAGGTGGTAGGAGATCCTTAAGGATTATATATGAGTGTGCTTCACTATCCGAGCAAGGCTAATATTGTGGAAAACGCTCTTAGCAGGCTTTCAATGGAGAGTGTGTCCCATGTAGATGAGAAGATGAAATAGTAAGTGAAGGATGTGAATCGGCTTGCAAGACTAGGAGTCCGCCTTCTTTCCTCGACGGATGGTGGTGTCATTGTCCAGAATGGATCAGAATCTTCTTTGGTGACTGAATTCAAGGATAGGCAAGACGAGGATCCAGTGTTGGTAAAGTTGAAGGAAGCTGTTCAAAGTCATAAGGTGTAGGTTTTCTCCCAAGAGGGAGATGGTGTACTACGATATCAGGGTCAGTTGTGTGTTTTCAAGTGTTGATGACTTGAGGGAGTGGATGTTATGTGAAGCTCATTGTTCAAGATATTCCATACAAGCAGGTGCCACAAAGATGTACCATGAACTACGGGAAGTCTATTGGTGGAATGGCATGAAAAAGGACATAGCAGGGTTTGTGTCTAGGTGCCTGAATTGTCAACAGGCGAAGGTTAAGCATCAAAGACCTGGAGGTGTGTTTCAAGATAGTAGTATCCCAGATTGGAAGTGGGAGAGAATAAATATGGACTTCATTACAGGGTTGCCTCATACTCATCGACAGTATGACTCCATATGGTGATTGTGGATAGGTTGACTAAGGAAGCTCATTTTTTCCCGGTCAAGACTATTGAATCAATGGAGGATTATGCTAAATTGTATATTTGAGAGTTAGTTTGGTTGCATTGAGTTCCCTTTTCCATAATATCAGATAGAGGTACTCAATTTACCTCCCAGTTTTAGAGATCATTTCGAAAGGGACATGGTACTCAGGTCAAGCTAAGTACAACTTTTCACCCGCAAACAGATTGTCAAGATGAACAGACCATTCAAACTCTTTATGATATGTTGAGAGCGTGTGTGATTGATTTCAAGGGTATTTGGGATGATCATTTACCTCTCATTGAATTTGCATACAATAATAGTTACCATTCCAAAATTTAGATGGCTCCGTTTGAGACTCTTTATGGGCGAAGGTGTAGATCGCCTATTGGTTGATTTGAAGTCAGTGAAGCTACGTTGATATGACTAGACTCATTTGATGAAGCCATGGATAAAGTTCATCTTATAAGGGAAAGATTGAGAAAAACTTAGAGTCACCAGATGTCCTATGCGGGTGTGAGGAGGAGAGAACTTTAGTTCGAAGTTGATGATTGGGTGTTTTTGAAGATGTGTACCATGAAGGGATTGATGAGGTTCAGAAAGAAGGGGAAACTTAGTCCCCGGTATATTGGCCCATACAGGATTGTGAGACGTGTTGGAAAGGTGGCGTACGAGTTGGACTTGCCCTCAAAATTGCTTTAATACATCCAGTTTTCCATGTGTTTCTTTTAAAGAAGTGCATGGGTGATCTAGTTTCGCTGTCCCGGTGGAGAGCGTAGGTGTGAAGGATATCCTTAGCTAAGAAGAGGTTCCGGTTGAAATACTTGATCGTTAGGTTCGGAAGCTAAGAAACAAAGAAGTAGCCTTGTTAAATATTTTGTGGAGAAATCAGCAAGTCGAGGGAGCAACATGGGAAGCTGAAGTAGACATGATGGAGAAATACCCGCATCTTTTCCCTTTCAGTTCATCTCCAGCTTGAGGTAACAGTTTCCTCCTTAGTACTCTATTTAGTTTCATGCTCATTTCATGTGCCCCAGTTTCTTTCATGTCAATGTATGTATGTCTTATTCATGAATTCAGTTAAATCATGTATCTCGATCCGGAGTCAGTCACTCCGTCGGTTTTTAGCTCGAGATGTTCAGTATTTCGGATGATAGGTTTTCCTCAGTGAATCAGTATGTTTACCCCACTTTCGACGATGAATGTTCCCAAGGGAGAGATATTGTAATACCCCGGAAGTGCCTAATATTAGACTCGGGAATTTGATGGGAACAATAGAAAAATCTGAGATTTTTTATTTAGAATGACTCGTGGGAAGTAGGGCTGCGTATCATTCGGTTTAGTTTGGTTTTGAAAGTGAATTCTGGCTGAATTCAGTAGCCTTTTTGGGCCACATTGTGTCAGATGCCGGCATTCACGTGGACTCACAGAAAATTGAAGCAGTAAAGACATGGCCTAGACCTACTACCCCAACCTATATATGTAGTTTCTTGGGGTTAGCCAGATATTATAGGAGGTTCGTGGAAGGATTTTCTACCTTAGCAACACCTTTGACCAAGTTAACTCAGAAAGTAGTCAAATTTCACTTGACTGAATTATGTGAACAGAGTTTTCAAGAATTGAAAAATAGACTAACCTCGGCACCAGTATTAGCCTTGCCAGAAGGATCAGAGGGTTATGAGGTGTATTGTGATGCTTCAAGCATCGGGTTGGGATGTGTTCCGATACAGTATGGTAAAGTAATTGCTTACGCTTCTAGACAACTGAAGAAACATGAAAAGAACTACCCCACCCATGACCTGTACTTAGTCGCGGTGATTCATGCCTTGAAAATATAGAGGCACTATTTGTATGGCGTGCGTGTAGATATTTTTACTGATCATAAGATCCTCCAGTATATTTTCACACAAAAAGAATTTAACCTACAACAACATCACTGGTTAGAGATGTTGAAAGACTATGATGTGAATACTTTGTATCACCTAGGAAAAGCCAATGTTGTAGCTGATGCTCTCAGCCGTAATTCTATGGGGAGTTTAGCACACCTGAAGCCAGCACAACAGGGACTGGCCCAAGAATTGCATCAGTTAGCCAGTTTGGCCGTCCGTATGATAGATTCAGGAGACAGTGGAGCGGTCATTCAGAATACGAAAATATCAGCGTTAATTGTGGAAGTGAAAGAACGACAGTACAAGAACCTTAACATAGTTAAGCTCATAGGTAAGGTTCAGCAAGGGGGAGTTATAGATTTCCAAGTAACTAAAGACGGAGTTTTGAGATATGGGGATCGCCTCTGTGTCCCAAACGCGGCAGGACTTCGCCAGCAAATTATGGGCGAGGTGCATTATTCTCGTTACTCTCTTCATCCAGGTTCAACAAAGATGTATCATGATATAAAAGAGATTTACTGGTGGCCGGGAATGAAAAAGGAGTTAGCAGAATTGGTAGCTCCATGTACTAATTTCAAACAGGTGAAAACCGAACATCAGAAACCCGGTGGAGTGACAAAAGAAATAGCAGTGCCTGTGTGGAAACGGGAAGCGATTAATATGGACTTTGTGACAGGATTACCTCGTACTAGGCGTAAATTTGATTCTATCTGGGTCATCGTTGATAGATTTAAAAAGTCAGCTCACTTTCTGCAAGTCAGGGCTACATTCTCAGCCTAAGACTACACATGAATTGTATATCAGAGAAATAGTCAGATTACATGGTGTCCTAGTATCTATCATTTCTGAAAGGGGAGCACAGTTCACAGATAGATTCTGGCGGTCTTTTTAGAGAGGTTTGGGAACCCATGTTAATCTAATTACAACATTCCACCCTCAGAAAGATGGACGGGCCGAACGTACAATTCAAATGCTCGAGGATATGTTACGAGCATGTTTGCTGGATTTTGGAGGTAGCTGGGACGAACACTTACCTCTCATTGAGTTTTCCTACAATAACAGTTACCATTCAATGATTCAAATGGTTCCTTATGAGGCTTTATATGAGAAAAAATGTAAGTCCCAAGTTGGTTGGTTCGAAGTGGGAGAATCAGGGTTAATTGGGCCAGATATAATCCATCAATCCAAAGAGAAAGTGAAGCTTATCAGAGAACGTCTGCTGAAAGTTCAGAGCCGCCAGAAATATTACGCTGATACGCGGCGTAGAAACTTGGAGTTTAGTATAGGTGACTGGGTGTTCTTGAAAGTCTTGCCGATGAAAGGCGTGATGAGGTTTGGCAAAAAGGGTAAGCGCAGCTGATATTTATTGGGCCGTATCAAATACTCCGGAGAATAGGTCACGTGGTATACAAGCTAGATTTTCCTTCAGAGTTAGAATCCATTCATCTGGTTTTCCATGTGTCGATGCTATGAAAGTGCATAGGGGATCCGTCCCGAGTCGTGCCAATTGAGGACATCCAGGTTACTGAGGAATTAACCTATGAAGAGGTTCTAGTAGCTATACTAGAACGGCAGGTTCGCAGGTTAAGGACTAAAGATGTTGCCTCTGTTGAAGTATTGTGGAGGAACAAGAACAGAGAGGAAATGACTTGGAAAACTAAGGATGACATGAAATCCAGATATCCCCATTTGTTCCAGGCTTGGCTCATGCCGTGCAGTTAAGGTACCTTTAATATTTCAGTTATAGCTTTATGATTTCTGTGTTGTGTACAGCTCAATTGACTTTTATTGTTAAAAAGTTGTGATAGTATTGTATGAAGTGCCTGTACTGGACTTTTCTGCATTTCAGGATTTTTGGATAGTCCATATTACAGGGGAGATTGTTCCGAAATTCTTCCAAAATAAGTAATTGCAAGGTTAAGGTTCTTGTAAGTAAGAGTTAACATTCGAGGGCGAATGTTCTTAAGGGGGAGGATGTTACACCCCGTAAGTTTCTAACATTTAGTTAGCCTATTCGTACGTTAGTTAAGAGTTTTAGAATTCAATAAGTACGAGGTAGGACCCGAGGAAAGGTTGAATGAGTATGGGCACGGGACTACGTGAGAGAAGGCTGGGCCAGCATCCCAAAGGGGCAACGTGGCACAGACCTTGCTCCTCCGCGTTGGGCCCTGTGGCATGCCCATAAAATGACACATTGGGGTCCGTGCCACGTTGCCCTGTCCACCGCCTCAAGTATATATATATCTCATCCTTTGATTTTAAG
>JACEIK010006962.1:46923-58292 GCA_018107945.1 Datura stramonium
CTAGCCAGGCACCAGATGTGCCTCGGCCCACCAGTTAGTAGTCCAGGTCCTTCTAGGGCACCAGGTGTCAGTCATACCCCCCAAGGCGGGGCGTGACACTAGTATTCTACGTTGTGTTGGGATTTTATTTGTCTATATAGCCTCCGTGACCAACCCCAGGGTTACTAGCTATGTCAACGCCCACCAAGGGCGAGAAGATGTCGCTCCATAAAGATCGGCATGCCGTCGGCAAGGGATGAAGATGGGGTCCGAAGACCTTATAGAGTCCATTCCATGGCTGGACTGTTATACATATGTCGTATTGGCACCACACCCCGACGAGCCTAGTGACCGGGTGCAGATATCAGGAGTCCACTGCACTCAGACACAGCTACAGTGAGGAGCCGAGCAGGCTCAATTGCAGACCCAGGGGGCTGGCAGGACGACTATAGCTACTAGTATAACCCGTTATGACCTTGATAGGGGTATATATATGGATGTGTACTCACCAGGGCTTATGGGGTCCCCAGGTGGGTTGTTCTGTGCTGGTTGTACCTTCCGGCTTATGGGGCTAAGTAAGGTTCTTGTTTGCTTTAGTTATTGATAGACTAGATAATAGAAAACCTAGCTATTCAAGTATGCCTTCCATTCCTTTTCTTTCAGCCCTTTCAGCTTTATCTTTACTACTCAGTTATTTATAGTTATCGCCTTACATATTCAGTACCTATCGTACTGACACCCTTTCTGGGGCGCTGCATTACTTTCCTGCACGTACGGATAGACGAGGAGAAGGTCCCTCGTAGCTTTCATCCAGCATCATCAGAACAGTTAGCTCCTTTCTTCCGGAACCTATAGATAGAAGGTTTACCCCTTTTGACTGTACAGTTTCTAGGTAGGTCGGGGCTCTGTCCCGACCATCATATTATTCCTAGGGACTTGCAGATTGCATCTATTTTCCTGTGGTTAGCTGTTATAGGACGTGTGGGGCCTATATGTGCTTTAGTTTATGTGCTGGCCATGTAGGGCATTGTTCAGCCGATAGATTAGTGGCCTTGTCGACTATAGTTTAGTTTATGATTGGATTTACTTTACAATCATAACTAGACATCATGGTTGTCTTGCCGGCCCATATAGTATTCCTTTTTGTTGTTGTTTATGTCTAGTTGGTTTCCTTTTATAGGTGTCTATAAGGCCTTGTCGGTCAGGGGCTGTGTTCACAGCCGAGATATAGCCCGTTGTTCCTTTATTTAAGAGTTAGTGTCAGGCCTACACTAGAAGTGCTTAGGCTCAGTCAACTCAGTCAGTTCAGATCCTAGTAGGGCACCAGATGCCAGTCATGCCTCCGAAGGTGGGGCGTGACACGAATAAATAACCCAATAACATCGAATAGTAAATCGATAATCAAACCATTCAACTAATAACCTGACTCATTAATCTAATAACTCAATTATAAGTTTGGGTTATTGGTTTAACAATTAATTTGCACACCCCTAGTGTGAAGGAGTAACGAGTCGTAGGAGGAGCCGTGACGAAGACTTGGAGTCCAGGGTCCAGATAACAAGTCACACCACGAGTCATGGTATGAGGGTACGACTCGTGGTCAGTGTTGTGGGGGAGATTAAGTCACAGGTAATGTTACAACTAGTTCTAGGGAACAACATGTCATGATGGGAGTCGTGGTCAGGATTTGGCAGGTGAAGGGCATTATGACACGACTGACAGTACGACTCGTGGTAGGACACCATGAGTCGTGATATGCGAATTGTGGAAAGATTCAGAGCTGTTGTACGGAGGAACAGTGGCGACCACGAGTCGTTACTTCGTGGTACCACTTGTGGTATGAGTCGTGGTCACTAGCAGTGTTCATTTTTCAGATTTTTCATTAAGGGTATTTTCATAATTCGTAAGTTCTACGGTCTTAAACTACGTTGTTTTAAGCTCATTTAGAAGGGTTTTAAGAGTGCTAAACTTATCCCAAGACATTCTAGTTCATGAATACAAGTTTAGAGTGTTCCATTCGAGATCAAGTTTGAGAAATTCCCTAATTCTTCTCCAATTTCCTTTTGGCTCTCAAGAAAGAGTGTGGAATCAGATTTCTCAGGTATGTAGGGTTCTTAATGAGAGTTCCTCTTCACTCTCATGCCCCAATTCCTCTCTATGTTCATGAATTCAAGTGTTTACTTAAATTGATGATCTTATGGGGTTTTAAGCCCAAATTTATAAAATCCCCTTTGATATGATTATGGGTCAATTCCCTTCATGTTCTAAATGTTGTTTTATGATCTATGGGCAGATTTTTGATATAAATTGATTATAATTTTTAAGATATCAAATACAAATCAATCTATGCCCAATTATCTAAGGTTTCATGAAAAGTCAAGTTATGATTCTATTATGATTTTGATCTTACTAAGCCTAAATTATGAATTATGATTTACGATATGATTTCTATTCAAAGTACTTTACACGGATTTATGAATGTCAAGTATATGAACTTTTCATAAGCACGCATGTTCTTCTTGATTTAGGAATTTATGACTTTTGGCCGACTCACGGGCCCTTATTTATGGCTAATCATGTATTTCAAGTATGATTTAGTATGTTATGATTTATTTGGCCATGAACTTCATGAATGGTTTTACGATTACGATATGAGCCCCATGTGCATGTTTTTGGGAGCAGTGTCTAGCACCGAGTAGACCCTGCATTCAGGTAAACCCCGTGGTCTAAGAACTATATGCCACCATAGGCATATACATACATATATTGTTGGATCCCCTGTGATATCACATCATGCACGTCGCTTGCCTGGAAAGCCTTGGACTGGTCTGCCCACTTGAGTGAAAAGTTGGGGTGTCATGTAAGCTCTATCAAGATGGATTTCAGTTAAGACAAGTCCTCCCATTGTTCCTCAAGATTTATGAATGGTTATGTTTATC
This sequence comes from Datura stramonium, assembly GCA_018107945.1. Taxonomy (NCBI): domain Eukaryota; kingdom Viridiplantae; phylum Streptophyta; class Magnoliopsida; order Solanales; family Solanaceae; genus Datura; species Datura stramonium. Next base: position 49,842 of record JACEIK010006962.1, read on the forward strand.
TTACTTTGTCTCAAGTTATGATTTTATGATATTTTCCTTACAATTATGATTATGACTTAATTATGAGCGCTTTGAAAACCTTGATCCCTCATGTTTAAATTATGATCTTTATTTCATGTTCATGTTGTCCTACTCTTATGAACAGTTATGTATTTTTAGTCTTCATTTTTACTTACCTTTCATAATCTGTACATTCCCAGTACTGACCGCATACTCTATGTTGTATCGTTTCATGATACAGGTCCAAGGGATCCGACTCAACTGCATCATTAGTCTTGCCTTTCCCTCAGGCCTATTTTAGCCAGCATTGGGGAGTCCTCATCCTTCGAGGACATTCAGTTATCCATTGTTATGTTATTTCAGTTTCAAACTTTGTCGAACCAGTTGGGGATGCTGTCCCATCAACTCATCAGTTATGTAGAGTCTTTTCAGACAAATATGTAGAAAATCAGCTTTGTCATTGTTGATTTTGTTTAGATTGATATGTATGCAGACTTCTGCTTAATCATGTTTTACTATTAAATTTCCTCTTGATGTATGATTTTAGCTACTATGTTCATGCCATGGGTCGACTTTGAACCTCTCGGGGTTCCTTGTCCCGTGTCTCTATCCGGGTCTATGATCGGGTGTGAAACTTGTGATCTTAGCATCTCATCACTCACATCATTTCTTTTTTTGGGGTCAACCACATTCTTAGGTTTCACATCTGCATCAACCAACACATTCCCACTCCAAGTGACAATGGAAATACAATGAATATCCTTTTCTGGATTAGGCATTGTGTCACATGGTAGTATCCTTTTCGTTTTGGGGTTCATTTGGGTTAAAAGGTGAATCATTTGAGCTTCCAAATGATTAATGGATACCGAATGGGAGCTCACCATTTGGGGTAGGTTAGATAGCTCTCCTTTTAGCTCCTTAACCCCGCTATCCGTGGACTCAACTTTTTTAGCACTCATGCTAATATTTCTTCAATCTTTGAAATACCAACATGCCTTACCTCGGGTTGAATTTTGGGTGCATAAGCCTTAGGAGGGGCCACATATGGAATTTAACTCCTATGGTATCCTTTCCCTTTGTTATTTGGCTCCCTATTTGTTACGACCCAAGAGTACACCCGAATCATTGACACGGGACAAGGAGCCCCGAAAGATCCCAAGTCGACCTATGGAATGAGCATACATCTAAACTATCCACATGAAGAGGAAAAATTAACATAATAATCACGAAATAAAGGAAATCATGAAATAAAATAGAAAAGACGATGATACAAGATTCACGTATAAACGTTGAATACTACATACAGTCTGAAAAGCCTCGTCATAATAGATGGGTTTGAGGGACAAGACCCCAACTAACCCTAACATACTAGGACTGAAGGAAAGATAATGTCTGAACATAAGGCCCTCGAAACATGATGACTCACCAACTAGAACTGAGGGATGATATCGGAAGCAAGCTAGGTGTGAGGCTGACCTGAGAACCGGATCCTGTATCTTACAATGATATAATATAGAAAATATGCGGGTCAGTACTTGGAATGATAAGGTTCAAGGTATTCTAAACATAGTCATAACATGAGAGAAAAGCATTTCATAAACATGTCTCGAGCCAAGAAATGTAATAATACATGCATGAAAACAATGAGGAATAGTGGAAAATTTCTATAACCGACATACCCGATAGGACCACACATGGAGCCCGACCTATAAACCTAGTCGGGAGGCCGTTCATACCTTGCTAAGGGTAGAACCATGAAAGGCGTGATAACACTAATGAAGACCCCATAAGGCATAGGGAATAGTCACTGAAGAGGTCCTAAACATACCTATGATGGAACGTAGTTTTGAGATTCGAGGCGTAACCTAGGCCCCGAACCTACTCGGTGTTAAGTAATACTCCCAAAACATGCATGTGCTCATAGAAATTCATGCATGACATGCATGGCTAGTTAAATCTCTATAATCATAACATGCTTGTAAATTCGTAAGACTAGCCATGGGATCGGGCCTGTGAATCGGCCAAAAATCATAATTCATGAATCGTACTTAACATGTGGGCATAGAACAATACTCATACATACTTGAAATACTTGAATTTATTGTAAGCATAGTCATATTAACATGGGTAATTGAAAACATTCTTAAAATCCGAAAATGCATATCATACTTGAAGGATCACCATATTTATGAACTTCAATAGAAAACACATGATTGGGCACTTATGATTTTAAATTTTAGATCATCAAAACATTAAGTAAAATAAATGAAACAGCTCAATGACTCGAAATCTATAATTTAGGCATGCTACAACATATTCATATCGATTTTAGAAGAATCATCCAATTGGGTTAAGACCCAGAAGAATTTAGTAAATCATAACCATGGATTAGGGAGAAATTGGGCATGTGTGCGGACTAAACCACCCATTCAAAACCCCACATACCGGGGACAACTGATGTCTAATCTTCCCTTGAAAGCCCAAGATAAAATTGGAAGAACTTGAAGAAGGAAACCTTGAATCACCCTACAATCTCCCCTCTAACTCTTGCATGCATGAATGAGGACTAACATGAACTGATCCCCCTTAAAATCCCCTATTTAGAGCTTAAAATGATGCAGTTTAGGCCTTAGGAACTTAGGAATTACGAAAACACCCCTTATTAAAACGCAGGAAAAACACTGCCAAGGCCCCTAACGAGGGACCTCACGAGTCGTTGCCAAGGGGCACGACTCGTGGCTAGGATCCATGAAGTCCACTACCTTAAACACTCAGGGGGAAACATCGAGGGACTCCATGAATCCTGGTGGCTGACCACGACTCGTGGTCACCACCCGTGACCACTACTGCCTCAAAGCCTTAACCAACCCTCCAATGCAGACCACGGGTAACCTCATGAGTCGTGTGGTCTGACAACAACTTGTGGTCCGGCCCGTGGCCTCCTCAACCTGATCTTGCCCAGCCTTCTTACCATGAGTCACATCATGACGCGTGGTCACTCCTCACGACCCAACTCATGAGTCATCCTGCAACCTTATGCGAATTTTTAGTTTTTCTTCATTTTGACTCCCGGGTCTGATCCTTGGGTTCCCAGGGTATAAAAGTCACACCCCACCTTGGGAGGCATGATTGGAACTTGGTGCCGTACTAGGACCTATACTGCCGGACTAATGAGCCTAAGCACTCCTGGTGCCAGGCAGGCTCTAACTCTGGATTCAAGAAAACGACGGGCTATATAACGGTTGTAAACACAGCCTCCGACCGACAAGGCCCATAGCCACCTGTAAGGATATAAACATCTAACCAGAACAACCAACTACAAGGGATCCTATGCGGGCCGACAAGGACACCATGCTGTCTAGTTATATCTGAGAAATTAAATCGAGCACTACACTGATCTATGACCGACGAGGCCACCAGCTAACATCTGAATAAGGCCCCACACGACCAATACAACTAACCACAGGGAAAATATACAATCTTAAAGCCTTTAGGAATAATAAGATGGTCGGGACAGGGCCCCGGCCTACCCATACTGTATAAACAAAAATAAAGTACACCTCTGTTTTCTAGGCTCCGGATGAAAGGAGTTGAAGGCTCTGTAACGCTGATTCGAACTACGAGGGATCTGCTCCTCGTTTATGTGTACCTGCAGGCAAGTAACGCAGCACCCCAAAACGGGCATCAGTACCACTGGAACTGAGTATGCAAAGCAACAACTAAAAATAACTACAAGTAAATAATGAAACTAATGGTAACTGGAACAATAAGAAAGACAAACTTAAACTGACTGGAATAGTGGGTTCAGGACTAACCTTAACTATTCTGAAAAGAGTAGGAGTCGTACCTGGCAACGTAGCGTCCTATTTTCTATCTAACCATAACCAAAATAACATGACATAACATTACACAACATAAACCTTACCTGGCCCCCATAAGCCGGAAGGTACAATCATCACAATCTATTTATCCCTCCCCAGGTCATACCACATCACCTAGTAACTATAAAAAACCTGCCGATCCCCTAGGTATGTAACTTGGGCCCGCTGGGCCCCTGACTATAACTGTACCTGAGTCCGGAGGACTCCTAAAATCAACACCGTGGGCGTAAGCGCTCGACAGGGGTGTATAAAGGACAACCACGGAAAAATATGGGGAAACTGGCATCCCATCTTCGTCCCTAGTGGACGGCATGCCACTCCGTAGAGCGATGTATCCTCGCCCTTTGGCAGACGAGTCGATAGAACTATTAACCCTGTGGCCGTCACGGAAGCTATACAGGTAATCCAGCCCAAACAATTTAATCATGTCTCAACTGATAGCAATAACTATATATAATACACACTGAAAAATAATAATAACATAATCTCTGGCATGCTGTACTGAATCTCATACCAAGACATGATATAATAGTTCTTACGTACTTTACTAAATTACATACTGAACATAATATACTGTTTCTGAAATATCTTACTAGAACTCATACTATTTTACTACACCGGGGTAACTAACTTGCCGAAAGAGACTGGCTTTACATACCTCGACTGCCGGCTTTTTGATTAACTAGCGTAGCTCAGCTAATATTTAGCTATTTCCCCAACTGTAATCATTTTCACAACTGAATAGAACTAATTTCATCATTGTTTTGGAAAAAAACAATACTATGTATATATCTACTTGCTATTCTTTGGCTTATCGAAGAATGACCGAAAACTCGAAATTTCTCGGATGTCTAGAAAAGAGAAATTCTCACTTTAATGCTGGGAGTGTATTAACACTAGGTTGGAGAAATTCCAATCACTTTGACTCGGTGGGTTGACACTTCGCCTGGCAATTTTCGCGAAACTAACTCCGTAGAAATGCTCCCTCAGCTTTATACTTCGGTACCCAAAGTTAATTTGAGTTTGGACTGCGTTTGACGGCGTAATCGAATGGAAATTTTTAGTAACCCTTCGTCCTCCTCTGTTCTCTGGTTTTTTTCACTAAAAATAATATGATAAATGACTTAAAAACGAAGTGGGATGCCTTTATATACTTAGAATCCAAAGCATGGCAACGTGGCACGCTGGCCATCGTGCCAATCTAGCTCCGTTCCACATTGTCCATCGCGGGGGAGGGGCCTCCTTGCCATGTTGCCCCTCTGGCCAGTGCAGTTCGGACTCCCCTTGCGAAAATCCAACTTGGCACTCGTTCGGCCTTTCCCAAGGCCCTTTTCTCGCACGTATGGCATTCTAAAACTCTCAACCAATATGCAACTAGGCCAACTAAGTGCTAGATACTTATGGGGTGTAACATCCTCCCCCCTTAAGAACATTCGTCCTCGAATGTTACCTTCTACTTTCAAGAATCTTAACTTTCCACTAATTTTTTGGAGAAATTTTGGCAGAGTCCCCCCTGTAATATGGACTATCCGAAAATCCTTAAACACTGAAAAGTCCAATAAAGGTACTCACACGATACTATAGTATTCATTTCACAATAAACTGAAGTCAGCTACTCCACATTTACATGAATATAGAGCAACTCATGAAACAACAATAACAACATACCTCTGGCTGCATAATCTGACTAAATCTTGAATAACTGAGGATATCTGACTTTCGTAACATCTTCTACTTCGAAAGTCATCTCCTCTCGGTTTCTGTTACACCATAATACTTTGACTGAAGCAATATATTTAGTTCTTATTCTACGGATCTGCCGGTCTAGTATGGCTACTGGAACTTCTTCACAGGCTAACTATTTTGTAACCTGAACATCTTGTACTGGGAAAATTCTGGAGAGATCTCCTATGCACTTTCTCAGCATTGATACGTGGAAAACTGGGTGGACAGATTCTAATTCTTGAGGTAGATCCAATTCATATGCCACCTGGCCTATTCTTCGGCGAATCTGATAAGGCCCAACAAACCTCGGGCTAAGCTTGCCTCTCTTACCAAACCTCATTACACCCTTCATCGGTGAAACTTCCAAGAATACCCAGTCATTCACATTAAATTCCAAGTTTCTGCGCCGCACGTCAGCATACGATTTCTGGCGGCTCTGAGCAGTCAGTAAACATTCCCTAATAAGCTTTACTTTTTCCTCTGACTGATGAATGATATCTGGCCCAATCAATGTTGACTCTCCTACTTCAAACCAACCAACTGGAGATTTACACTTTCGCCCATACAACGCTTTATAAGGTGCCATCTGAATTGCTAAATGGTAATAGTTATTATAGGTAAACTAAATAAGCGGTAGGTGTTCATACCAGCTACCTCAGAAATCTAACACACATGCTCGCAACATATCCTCGAGCGTCTGAATGGTACGTTCTGCCTGCCCATCTTTTTGAGGATCAAAGGTTGTGCTCAGGTTAACCTGCGTCCCTAAGCCTCTCTGAAACGATTGCCAAAACCTAGCTTTAAAATGTGCCCCTCTATCAGAAATAACAGACAATGGAACACCGTATAGCCTGACTATTTCTTTAATATACAGCTCTGCATAATCTTCGGCTGAAAAGGTAGTCTTTAATGGCAGAAAGTGAGCTGATTTTTTCAACCTTTCAACAATTACCCAGATCGAATCATATCTACGCCTGGTGCGAGGTAATCCTGCTACAAAGTTCCATGTTAACTGCTTCCCATTACTATAGAGGCACAACTATATCTTGGGTCAGTTCTCCTAGTTTCTGATGTTCAGCTTTTACCTATTGGAAAATTGGGACATCATGCTACAAATTCTGCTATCCCCTTCTTCATTCCTGGCCACCAGTAGATTTCTTTTACATCGTGGTACATTTTGGTCGAACCTGGATGGAGAGAATAATGGGTGTAGTGTACCTCACCCATAATCAGCTGGCGAAGCCCTACGACGTCTGGAACACAAAGGCGATCTTTATATCTCAACACTCCATCCTAGGTTACCTGAAAATATGTCACCTCTCCTCGTTAAACTTTGTTTCTGAGCTAAACCAGGCTAGGTTCTTCATACTGCCGTTCCTTCACTTCCACGACTAATGATGATACTGCGGTGTTCTGGATTACTGCTTTGTTGTCCCCTATTTCTGCTATGCGAACGGCTAAACCAGCTAGCTGATGCAATTCTTGGGCCAATTTCGCTGCTCGGGCTGCAAGTATGCCAAACTCCCAATAGATTTACGGCTAAGGGCGTCTGCTACCACATTGTCTTTTCCCGGGTGATACAAAATATTCACATCATAGTCTTTCAACAGCTCTAACCAGCGACGCTGCCGCAAATTCAACTCTTTCTGGGTGAAGATATACTATAGGCTTTTGTGATTAGTGAAAATATCCACGTGAACTCCATACCAGTAATGTCTCCATATCTTCAAGGCATGGATTACTGCGGCTAATTCCAGGTCATGGGTAGGGAAGTTCTTTTCATGTTTCCTTAGCTGCCTGTAAGCATAAGCAATCACTTTACCATGCTGCATTAACACACACCCTAACCCAACACCCGAAGCATCACACTAAACTACATAACCATCTGTTCCTTCTGGTAATGCTAGCACTGGTGATGATGTCAATCAGTCTTTCAATTCCTGAAAGCTCTGCTCATATGCCTCAGTCCAATGGAACTTTGCTGCCTTCTGCGTCAATTTAGTTAAAGGTTCTGCTAAAAGGGAAAATCCGTCCACGAACCTCCTGAAGTACCCGGCTAACCACAGGAAACTGCGTACCTTTGTCGGAGTGGTAGGTCTAGTCCATGTTTTCAATGCCTCTATCTTCTGCGTAACTACCTGTATACCAGCATCTGACACAATATGACCCAAGGAGGCTACTGAATTAAGCCAAAATTCACATTTAGCAAACTTGGCATATAGCTGGCATTCTCTGAGAATCTGGAGCACTGTCAGCAGATGATCCTGGTGGTCTGCTTCTGAGCGAGAATACACTAGAATATCATCGATAAAAACTATCACGAACAAGTCCAGGTATGGCCTGAAAATACTGTTCATCAAGTCCATAAACACTGTTGGAGCATTCCTTAGCCCAAAGGACATGACTAAGAATTCAATGTGGTCGTATCTGGTCTTGAAGGCAGTCTTTGGAATGTCTCTTTCACGAACCCAAACCAGATGATATCCGGACCTTATGTCAATCTTGGAGAAATACCTTGATCCTTGTAACTGATCAAATAAATCATCTATTCTAGAAAGCGGGTACTTATTCTTGAACGTGACTTTGCTCAGTTGCCGGTAGTCTATGCACATACGGAGGGAGCCATCCATATTTCTCACAAACAAAACTGGAGCACCCCAAGGTGAGGTACTTGGCCTAATAAAGCCCTTATCTATAAAATCTTTCAACTGCTGCTTTAGTTCTCTGAGTTCCGTAGGAGCCAAACGATAAGGGGGAATTGATATAGGCTGAGTGCCTGGTAATAGATCAATTGCAAAATCAATTTCCCTTTCTGGGGGAATACCAGGGAGCTCATCTAGGAATA
>JACEIK010006963.1:0-59249 GCA_018107945.1 Datura stramonium
AAAGACCCCGGGAGTTTTACCCTCCCTATACAAATTGGTAAAGCTGAAGTGCTCCGAGCTTTGTGTGATTTAGGGGCAACAGTTAATCTAATGCCCCTATTCTTATTCAACACCTTGGGGTTGGGAAAACTGAGGCCGACAAGGTTGATGTTGCAGCTGGCTGACAAGTCACGAGTGACACCTGATGGGATCATAGAGGACCTTCTCATCAAAGTAGGTAAATTTATTATACCGGCTGATTTTATTGTTTTAGATTTTCAGGTTGATGACCAGGTACCCTTAATCTTGGGGAATAATAGAGGAGCTTCTCATCAAAGTAGGTAAATTTATTATACCTACTGATTTTATTGTTTTAGATTTTCAGGTTGATGACCAAAAATTTCGATCTTGGACGGCCATTCTTGGCCACCAGAGGAGCGGTGATAGATTTGAAAGCAGGGACCCTTGAAAATGAGGGTCGAGGATGATGAATAACTCTTCCGCATCTACTAAGAAATGAACTCATCCGCACACTACACGTAAAACCTTTGTCAGTTAGTGTGTTGGCAGAGGATGAGTGTGGGGTGGAGGATTCCCATGGGTGTGCATGGCCAAAGGCAATGTCAAGTGTTCAGCTCGAGTCTGATAGAGGGCTTGATTGGAGAAGAAGTTAGAGAAAGAGAGGAATAGAGGAGGCCTTTCCTCTAAAGAAAAGAAAGGAGATGGTTCTCGAAAAGAGAACCTGTGCATGAGGATGTCCTTGGGAGCAGTCTCACGCTGGAAGAAGGATGTAAAATAAGGCTGCTTGGGAGGCAACCCTTTAGGAAATGGGCAGGTACAATTTGTTAGGTCTGACTTTTTGTTTTGATTTTTGTTATGTTTTATTTTTTGTTTGTGTTTTTGTGAAAAATTAAGCACAAATGGAGGGGAAGTCTCGAGGCACCCTCGGAGGAGGAAGCTAGTCAGCATGGAAGAGGAAAAGTGTGGGGTCAAACACCCACTTGTGCAAGCTGAGAAAGAAAAACATGCTTTTTAGCTAGGCCCAAAGGCCTCGTATATTTCACCCTCTTAAATTACGTAATTTTTATGCTAAGTGAGGACATAACATGATTCAAGTGTGGGGTGAGGGAAATTTTTTGGGAAATTTCAAATTTTTTGTTCTTAACAAATTGTTGGTGAATGTAATGCTTGTGTGAAAAAAATGAGAAAAATTTGAAAATTTTTTTCTAGTCAAGCATGACTTAATCACCGTTGGTTTTTCTTTCTGCTCTTTCCGACGGGGGGTCCTTAAACCGAAGAATAAAATTTTTATTTGTCTGTAGACAATGTTTTAGTCATAGTTAGGATGTTTCCGACGACGAATGGATGACGACCGTCTTGAGGAAAATTATCGACAGGTGTCGGTTTTTGAAACCATAGCTAATTGATGCTTGATGTCTTTGTTGTGTGCTATATATGATTGTAGGATACAAGTATGTTTAGGGCTGAAGCATGCAAGTGTATAACTTTGTTTGAGACACTTAGGCTCTTGAATTTGACTCAATATGATAGAAGCTTAATGTTTGAATTCGTGTGATTAGTCGAAAAGAGTCTCGCCAATGTGTCTTGAATTGAGCATGCCATGAGTGTGTGGTTTTGAGTATTCTGTGTATGCATGATTGTCTAGAATTTGCCTATGTGTTTATGAAACGAAATGAAGGATGTGAATTGTAGGAGATGATTTAGGTATTTCTTTGAATTAATCAATTTTTATCCCTCATTTTACCTACCTTGAGAAATTAACCCAGTTAGCCCCATTGAGCCTTGAGCCTATTCTTTGATAGCTGCACATAACTCTTAAACTGCTTTTCATTAGCCTTGGAATTTGATCCAAAACTAAGCGCTTTAAAGAAGAAAAATCTGAGAGTAAAGATGAGAAGAATGAGAAAGAAAGGAAAAGTAGCAAGTTGTAGAAGTGAGAAAGGACAAAGGTGCACTTGTGTGAAAGTGGTTGATTATTAGTAAGGAGTAAGAGAACAAATTACTTGAAAAATTATTTATAGAACTCCTTACTAATAAGTTAAGAGTGCTCAAAAAAGGGAAACAAAAGAGGAAAAAGAAAACTACCAATGATAAAAAGGTGAAGTAAGGGAAGGGAAGTTCGCAATGAGGGCGTGATGTATTAAAAGCGCTTAGGAAGATAGTCACTATTACTGGCCATAATAGTACCTACCCATCCCCGAGTTGCAAGCATAACCTAAAAAGTCCTACTTGATCTTACATTCATACATCCTCAAATTAGTGGAGTAAAACACTAAGGCAAGCTTAAGGGGCTGCTACATGATGCATGTGAATTCTTTTGTGAGAGTGGGAGTGTAATTCTATTCATGAAACCTGCCACATGTTGTGATGTAAAAATTGTTTTGCGTGTGATTGGGTAACTCTCTTTCCGTGAGGGCACATGTTGAATGTGATAATTCATGTGGGATTTCTCTTAATCAGTTGATTGGCATGAGTTTGCTAAGATGGAGAGTCGATTCTTGAGGTTAAGAAGTCTTAACATAGTTGTATTTCATTTCATTGTTTAAATTGTGCATGCTCCATTTTTAACTTGTATCTTAAATGATCATTATAGTCGAATCTCTGAATTATCTTGCTAAATTACTTATGTGAGTCTCCATATGCATGAGATGTAAAAGGCTGTTCAGGGACGAACAAGGCTTTAAGTGTGGGTTGTGATCTCGGCAAAATAGCATGCCTGAGTTACGCTTAATAACTTAAATTAGTCTTGTTTATCTAAGTTATTTGATACATTTTCATGTGATTTTATATAAATGTGAAGATAAGTGCTACCCAACATGATTAGTCCTTCTTGTTTTAGGTTTCAATGATTTGGAGGAAGTAAATCAATATGGGCAGGTGAAGGAAAGGAATGGAGTCGAAGCAACGGGTGAAAGACGGCAAGGAGTAGGCTATGGCAAGGCTGGCCGCGCTGTGCAGCGTGGCTACGCGTGCGTGTGCCGCGCCTTAAAGACGTGCCACGCCTATGCCGTGCAAGCGCGCAGACGCAGCAGGCGTGCAGAGCACCAGTGCGCCATCAACGTGCCACGACGTGCCATCCCTGCGACAGGAGAGTGCCATCGTGTGCCCAGGCAGCGTGACACGCTGCCAACGCGGCAAGGCCGCCTAAGGTCGATTTTTTGGGCGATTTCCAGAGAGCTTTCGTTGCTACCTCCTCCGTGTCACGGGAGGCAATGCTCCGTGATACACTCCAGACACGGAGCCGTTCCATGACGGGCCATATTGCCACGTTCTCCATTTACTATAATAGGACCCTTAGCTCCTAATTCCATTTTGTCACGATTATATTCTGGAAACTTTCTAGAGTGAAGGAGAAGTGGGAGAACTCAGCTAGCGTTTGTCAAATTCTCTAATCTACCAAATTCTTGTAAGAGTTTAGCAGTAGCTTAGTAGTAGTTTAGTTGTAGTTTATTAACATGAATGGCTAGAACCCTTCCTCTAGGTTGAAGCCATGAATTATGATTGTGATTTTTATGAACTTGTTTTGGAAATTGCTATTGGTTGTTGTTTTCGCCTTGCATTCGATTGTTGGTTGTTTTTGTTGATTGATCACCATGAAAGCATATTTTGTTAGCTTGGGAAGGTTTGAGAAAGCATTACCTAGGTCAGGACATGAGAATGTGAGAGTATGTTTGTATCTCGCGATATAATCTTGTGTCTGTGGATAGAAATATACCTAACACCTTGCTTGGTTGATAAACGGGGGTTATTAAAGTCCAACTTGGGATGTTGTTCGGTGGTTTAGATGACTACACGAAAGTGCACATGGTCGAACAAGTAGTAAATGGCTCAAGTAAGCTACATCGATCCTAATGTGGACTCGGACGATGGGCAAATCTACTCAAGTGTCATTAAATCAGAATTCTAAAATGCATAATTCAATGTAAAGAAAATTTTTATATTTTTGTTTCCTAAATTTGTACTAAGTCTAAAATGAATATACAGTTTGAGTCTGAACTATGAATGTGGGCATGCTGAGGCTAAACACCATGTAGAGAAATAAATTATGGATACAAGTGGTTAATCTTTCCTCCGGTTGCAAGTCAGAATTATTGCCTGTGGATTAAAACTCTCGTATTTAACCCAACTTAAGAATCATGAACCTTCCACCTACATTTCGTGATAAGAAGCACCATGTTCTAGCCATACAACCGATTCCGTAATTGACTAATACGACTTTCAGGTATATTTCTATCCCGAAGGTAAATCACCTCTCAATTTTCCCAAACAAAGAACAGATCATATCCTATTAATTCACAACTTTCCAATTTCGTGCTCTCTCGAGTGAAACTGAACTTTTTAGATATACATTAACATTGGCCAAACATTAATGGCAAAGAAGAACAAGAATTAACAGAACAACCATAGAAGAAAAGATGAAAAACCAAATGATCAACAATCACATTTCATAAGTAAATTTTAGCCTCAAGAAGAAGTGGAATTAGCCACTCATTTGTGGATTAAAACATCATCAAATGAGGTAAATCATACAAACAATTGAAAGAAAGGAGAAAGAGATGGAGAAAAACCCCAAGATTTTCGTCCTCAACTGCCCGAAACCTAATGCTCTTGTTCTACCAAGTCCGAATAATTAAAATGAACCTAAGTGTTCTATATTTATATCAAAGGGAATTTTTCCCTAATAACAAGTAACGTGTCACGGAGTGCATCGCGGAGCACGCTCCGTGACACGCGCAAAACTCGGAGGCTCGAATTTGGCCGCCTAGGTATTTAATCCCAACGTGGCACGGCATGCAACGCGGAGCACAACCAACGTGACACGGCACGAACGCGCACCTTCACTGGAATTTCAAGTTCTGTGTGCAATTAGGTCCAACGTGCCACAGCTCGATCATGGACCTTCTCTGGAATTGTTGCCAATTTAATCCTCCGGACAGAATGCCTCCGCGCTGAAGGTGCGTGAAATGGCTCCATCGCGGAGCTCCTTTACTCATTGCTTTCCTTGGCCATTTCCTTGCTCGGGCTCGAGTCCATTTCCGATTACTCCCAACATGCATCTTAGCTTCATAAAATTACATTTTTTCTGCAAAACAACGCTAATCATGTAGGTTAGCATAAATTGCTACTTTACTACAATTTACATGAGAATGTATAAAACATCAAGTAGATGCACGCACGAAACGACGCATTTGAGTATCACTTGGGCATATAAATATGCCCAATACGTCACCCACTTAAAATCTTGTTCCTCCCTCGAACAATAATCTTACACCTCATGCAATTGACACCTAATCATATTACTTTGGCTCGACAACCCGAGCTACAGGTTATACCGATTATTTAACATAGCAAATCATCAAGAAACATGCATAGTATCATCCATACGATGACATTCAACACATCAAGACCTCCTAGACTCTCACGAATCGACTTCGAACTCAACAACTCATGCAAATTAGCTTTGATCAAGATATCCGACACGAAATTTAAGCTCTTGTCAAGCATGTGCCCTCACAACACAAGAGAATTTCCCCCTTTTCAATAACATGAACTCTTAAATATTTATGCAGGGGCATATACACACACTCACTCTCTCCTAAAAGAATTCACATGCATCGTGTCATGACCTATAGGCTTGCCTAGTGTATTTACCCACTAATATAAGGACGCGTGATGTAGGATCACGTAGGACTTAACGGTTGTAATGTAAGCTACGGAACTAGTAAATACCGCCAACCAATAATAGCAACTAGCATCCTTAAGCGCTTTTTCTAAATACATCCCAACGCCATTTCCGGGCATTGTTTCTTCCTTCATCCTCCCAATCTTGAAGTCTTTCTTTATTTTTGTCCCCATTTCTTTAAGCACACTAGACTTAATAACAAAGATTAGTTATACATCTTTTTTTTTTTTAAATACGGCAAGTACCCTTTGATCTTTTCTTTACTATCACTTTGCTTTTTCTTTCTTTTCACAATACTTCACTCCTTGACACTGGAAAATTATTTTTTCTTGAGCGCTTAAGAGCTTGGATCAGATTTATGGATAATGAAAAAAAGGGTTAAGCTTGGCTTACACCTTTTCGACAAAAGAAAAAAATAGGCTAAAGGCCCAATGGGCTAACTAGGATTTGACATTCGAGGTGGGTATGAAAAAGAAAAAAACTTTCGCTAAAAAACAAAGAAATGCCTACATCCTTTCCTACACTACACTTCCTTCATTTCGTTTCGTACACACAACAGGCAAGTTCTAGACAATTCACAATAGCATGGAATAATCGAAACCTCACTAGACACTCATTGCACATGCTCAACTCAAGACATACATTTACGTACTCTTCAATCAGCTAATTACATAAGAATTCAAACATTAAGCCTCAATCACAATTCAATCAAATTACGGCCTAGGTATCTCAACATATTTACAAAATTGCATGCTTTCATACGAATCACCTTTGCATTCTAAATATCATGTACAACACGCAACAAGAATTCGTAATCATAGAGTAGCGACACGATGGGATACAACCAACCAAACAAAAATAACAGATAAAACTACTCTATCGACTACATTTCCCTTAAGACGATCAGCTGTCCATCCATCATAGGGAATAGTCACTATTTACGACTTCGGTTCAATGGGACTCTTCTCGGTAAAAGAACCGAAACAAACGCCGAGAAACCCAATCATAAAAATACTAACAAAAATTTTAAAATATCGACATGATTTCGATTAAAAAAAATATTTAAACAATCAAATTTAATCAACATCCAACAAAGACACCACAAATTTACAATAATGACAATACAAAACATACACACGAAAAGCACAGGGTCACAATTTTTCCGAGCACAACAACAAACATAAATATCAACACAAAACAAGACAAAAACCAGCAACACCTAACTACTCCCACCCCACACTTAAAACCGAACACTGTCCGCAGCTGTTCATAAAGTCAACTTAGCACAAAATTGGGTGGTGAAACTCCCCATCAATCGAAGTATTCAACTTCTTCGTCAAAACCGCTGCCCTGTCTCCCCATGTCTGAATCGCCCCCGGCCGTCCTCCTCCGACTCAACATCGGGAGTCCTCACGACATGTCTCCTATCATTGGGGACGCCGGCTATCCACTCTGCCCACAAAAGCCGGGCCCACCCGATATAGAGCGCCTTGGCGTTTTTTGCTGAGCAAGGTAGTATAAGTCAAGTTGCCACAGCTCATCCTCTATTGACGGCCTCCCGCCTATGTGCAGCTGGAGCATCTGTATCCAAACATGCAGGCCATGTACTGACTATCCTGAGCATGTCAGTCAAGAAGTGTTGACTGGCCCGCGGAGTGGTGTCAGTGCCTTGGTCTTTTTTGTGACGTCCACGGCACGCCTCTCTATATGCGGGACAATCAGAGAGGGCCTTCCTCAACATCCAGGCCCTCAGGAATGTGGTCAGCAGCACTCAAACCCGTACCTGTGCCCTTGATGCAAGCGGGTTTCTTCATGGCGGATATGATCACCGCCCCAACATTTATCTCCAGCCCTTTCATCGTAAGCATACTGCATAATGATCCCTAAGATATCTATCATGTGCACCCCCAGAATCAAGCAGAAACAAACAATTTTTAGCCAGATTCGGCTTCCCGATCATCTGTGAGTAGGGCAATGTCATGGTAGCCCTCCTGGCAGCTCTGCTCCAAACGTGTCATGCCAACGGGCCTTACACAAGGTGCGTCCGATATCCGCACACAGGTGGAGTGATATTCAGCTGTCGGAGGACATGGGCGTCTGTGTTCTGCGCCCCCAAGATGGCATTAAGGTGATGGGGCTCAAGAGTGACAATTTGGCCTCTTATTTTGATGGTGTGACTGCGGAGCGTCGGGTTCCAATTTGCATAGAACTCAATCAAGTGCGATTGTACCTTGGGCTCTTCAAAGATGTAGAAGCCTCAGCCCGACAAGCACAATCCGGTGGACAATTCGAGGGAACTCATGTGCCAACAGCTCCCTTTCAATGTGCTCCTCAGGGAAGTACTTGTTTTCCTTATGCTTTGTATACCACTTCTTCCTTCCTCACCCATCGAGCCCGTATTGGCGGGTTTGGCCGCACGAAACCGCTGGTGCTGGCCGGGACTGCTGTTCCTAGTCTCATTCTCTTCCTTCCGGCGCCCATGTAGATGCGCAATTCCCTTTATCTTGCCTGCTTGCCATTGTTCCTGTCAAATCAAGCAACTAAATTTTCGATTAAGGTTGCCTAGCTAGGCCACCCCACGCTTAGTCTTTAGCCACAATTACAGCATTAATGGCAAGATCATCCTTATTTCTAATTTACATTAAAAACAAATAGAAAAACACAATAATCATGCATTGTGCATTCAGAGAATTGGACGGTATACATTCTTTTGTACCACTCAGACTTCGCACAACTAATCACAACATTATCATCTCAAGTAAAATAGAATGCCCTATGACGCTTATAACTTAAATTAGTTTTGTTTATCTAAGTTATTTTATACATCTTCATGTAATTTTATATAAATGTGAAGATATGTGCTAACCAACATGATTAGTCTTTTTTTGTAGGTTTCGATGACTTGGAGGAACTAATCCATGAGTTGGTGAAGTAGAGGCTTGGAATCGGAATTAAACGCGAACGCTATAAAGAGGGAGGCGTGAAACAGCCACCTGCGCGTCGGCAATGTGACACGGCAGGCAGGCTGGGCACAACAGCCCACCTGCACGTTGGCAACGGCCACGACAGGCAGGCTGCGCCGACATAGAGGTGCCACCCGCAGCGCCTGGGCAGCCGTGACACGCTGCCAACGCGCAAGGTGCCGCGAGGCCCTATTTTCAGGTGATTTCCAGAGCTTTCTCTACGTTACCTCCGTGTCAAGGAGGCAATGTTCGCGATACACTCCGTGACACGGAGTCGTTCCATGACAGCTAAACTACGCACGCTTCATTTACTATAAATAGGACCTCAGCTCCTAATTCCATTTGGTCACGCATTTTATTCTCGGAAAACCACTCTAGGAATGAAGGAGAAGGGGAGAATCTCATCTACCGTATCTGTAAGTATGTAGTTTAATAGTAGTGTAGTAGAGATTAGTTGTAGTATATTTCACAACATGAATGGGCTAGAACCCTTCCTCTAGGGGTTGAAGCCATGAATTATGATTGTGATTTTATGAAATTGTTTTGGAATTGCTATTGATTTTTGTTTTGCCTTGCATTCGGATTATTAGTTAAGGTTTTTACGATTGTTCACCATGAAAGCATATTTGTTAGCTCGGGTGATAGCTTGAGAAAGCATTACCTAGGTCAGGACATGAGAATGTGAGGAGCATGTTTGTATCTAGCTATATAATCTTGTGTTCAGGATAGAAATATACTCCCAATACCTTGCTTGGTTGATAAACGGGGTTATGAAAGACCAACTTGGGATGCCGCATCACCACTAAGAAGTAGTTGTGGGAGGCTAAGTTGAGTTAAATGGTTACACGAACGAAAGTCCCTAATCGTTTCCCAAAACCACAACATAATTGATTGCCCATGAACTAGGTCAGCATCCCCACTACCATGATGCAAAGTGAGGATAGATTGTCGCGGTTTAGAGGGATCGAAGACCATGAACATGCAATTCTAATTATGTGAAGTAATACCGATAGTTCATGCTTAATCCATTGCAAATCGTTAGTCTCGCCTGATTATCTGGTTTTAACCTATGTTGCTCCTAGAGTAATTTCAGAATATTTCGCCGACCAAACTTAGACTTAATTAATCAAAAATGTCTATAACCAACACTTTAGGTATTTAAGAACACACTAGAAATGGATAGCTAGAGTAATGGGTCCAGTCCCTGTGGGTCTTTGACATTCCGATTCTTAAAAGAGCTACTATATTACTTGCACGACTCCGCATACTCTGCGGACGGTTCGATACGAAAATGAGTCGTCAAGTTTTTTGGCGCCGTTGTCGAGACTCGGCGAAATTCTTGATAATTTATCTGCTTTTGTGTGATTTTAAATTTTCCTTAAGTGTTGAGAAACTTGGTCTTAGTCTGGATTATTTGCAGGTGACAAAGCTGTCTCGCTGAGCTGGCTAGAAATAGAGAGCTTGTGGAATGCTTTCTGAACTCGAAGGTCAAATCCATTTGCAAAGGAGAGTAGCTCTAGAGCATAAGCCTATGACTTCAAGAAAAGGTACAACAACAAACTACCCGCGGGCAAGCACAGTTGTCATCGGAAGCAATGGCGGCAAGACCCGTTCGCGAAGTGGCCATCCCACTAGCTAGCCAGAATGTGACCTCTAGTATTTGTAAATCGGAGCCTGGAGGGAACTTTGAACTTAAATGTTAACATGGTGCGCCTGTTACATTCTAGTGGTCAATTCACCGGAATGGCACATGAGGACCCGCAGCAGCACTTACAGAGCTTTTTAGAGATTAGTACACGTTTGCCCTACCGGCGTGTCCACAGACATGTCCGATTGACCTTCTTCCCATTTTCATTGTTGGGAGAGCTAAAAGGGTCAAGGCCGAGCCACCAAACTCCATAACTTCATTGAATGATTTGGCTAAAAAGTTCCTCATAAGATTCTTTCCTTCAGGCAAGATCGGCAGTTGCGATCACCGGTCTAGGCCAATTCTCTTCACCACTTCTATCTTTGAGAGTCCACCTTTATACCCTCACTCGACACCACATGGACCAAAGATGATACTGAGTTCAACTGAAACTCGCACTTGCTTACTTTATATTATAAATGGAGATCCTAGGAGAGTCTATAGCACCACCTTCAAATCGAGGCATACTCCTTCGCTCCTGTGAGTATATCAGATGTCATTGATAAACATGATCACCCCGTTCATGAAATCCATAAAAGTCAGCGGTGAACATTTGTTATTCCAAAATACATAACTATAAACTTGTAATGCCCATACCACATCCTAAAAGCTGTATTTGGATATCACCTCCGAAACCCCGAGCCGATGGTATCCGATTTGAGGTCTATCTTCGGAAAAGCACTTAGCACTCCTAAAATAGGCCAAACAAATCATCAATTATGATGAGTGGATAATTCGTTGTTACGGTGACCTTGCCCAATTGCCGATAATTAATACATACATGAAGAGAACCATCTTTCTAGAGGATAAAATAGAACTGCACAATCTCTATGAGGATTTGCTTGGTCCGATGAATCCCTTTTCTAAAAGGTCTTTTCAATCGCTTCCTTCAACTCCTTTTAGCTCTACCAAGCCATTCTATAAGGAGGAATAGATATAGGATGCATATGGGGAAGAAGGTCAATACAAAATGAATCTCCCGCTTTGGGAGGACTCGCAAGTCATCCGGGAAGACTCTCGGATATCTACACACTACCGGAATTGATCGGATAATTGGGGTCTCGTGATATAGCATCCTTAACCCTAAACTAGATGTTATATGATGAATTCTAGAGATCATCTTCCTTGCCTTAAGGTAGGAAAGAAAATGACTCATAGGCACATCTGAACTACTCCTTCCATTCTGAGATCATTTCACCCAAAATCGAAACTCTACCATACGAGTTCTACAACTAACGAAGGAATAACATGCAAATAGATAATCCATGCCGAGGATAACATAAAAATCGTCATAAATTTAACTCTACTAGATCTACTAAGGTAATTTTCTAAAGAACTGTGACAGGGTAAAATCTCATACACTATCTAGATATAACTGAATCACCACCAGAGGGAGATTGAGAAGGTTTCTTATAGGATTTCCGTGGATTGACTCCAAAACTACTAGCAATATAGGCATCAAGATACGACAAAGTAGCCCCCCTGGATCTAACAAAGCATATACATTAAGCTAGGAAAACTCGTAACATAGCAGTGACTACATCCGGGGAGACCTCCCCGCGCCCCGGCGGGATGCTAAGGATAAAACCTATTTTGGCACTAACCACCACCTCCAAGTAGTAGAAGGCTCCCTACCGAGATGGGCATGTCGGCAGCCGCAAATTGGAAGCCGGGTCTTGTCCCCTATCATGTCCTTATCTAGTTGTTGGGAAATATCTAAGATATGTCTGGGCTTTCCACACTCGAAGAAAGCACCCGTACTCCGCCAAACACTAATCCGTGTCTGTACCACACCAGCCGCAGTAACTGGGATAAGGCAGGAATCACCGGCCTACCGCCCGATCCCTAGAGCTGATGCTCGACTAAGGAAGTCGCCTAGGTCTAGATAGCACACTTATAGCTGAAGATCAAGTGGGGCTGAAGATTCTAGTGGGATCGGCTAAGTTGGTGTCCACCAATTGCCTCGACTGTGAGAACCCATAGTCGGTCACCTTAGCTCTCTGGGCCTCTCTCTCCTCTCGATGTGCCGCTCCATTTCCTAATGTGGGCATAAAACACCTGAGGAAAATCTATATCCTTATGGAGCATAGCGGTCCTTGCAATTTTGCCCAGGTAGCCCGACACTCCATGTGGCAAACTCGCTCACTCGAGCTCGACCACAACTACTAATCAAAAGGACTCTGGATGATTTAGGAATTCTAGGGCATACTCCTAAACTATCATCTTCCCTTCAAGATCAAAAAATCATCCACTTTCAGCTCCGTCATCTCACGAGGGAAGAACCATCTAGAAAAGCGACGTGAAACTCATTCCAACCGACAGGCCTACTCCGACCGCCCCACTATCCTTCCAATCGCTTGGAACCGTGACATGTGCAACCCTTTAACCGATATAAGGCTAAATCAACACACTCCTCTCCAACAGCCCTATACCTAGGTGATCTTTAGAATCTCATCGATAAACTAATGTAGATCCTCATTCACCTTTGACCCAAGGAACTCTAGAGGGTTCATCCTCAAGAAATCTCTAACTATTGACGTTGCCGCATTCTCGTGGAAGGGAAATATGCGCTACCGCTAAGATTGACTTGGGCGGCCAAGGCCTGTGCTTGCATCTAAATGGCTTAAGTAAATTCAACATGGGAAACGGGTCTTACGGCATGGTGCCTATAGGCCGGGGGCCTGCTTGTGTCCGTCTCCATTTCCATCCTCATGGCCATTTACATTTCCATTTCTTCCATTGTTAACTCTACGAGGAGGCATGATTCTCGCAATCACATTAGCACGAGTTAGAAGGATAGAGGAAAATATTTCATCGTACGCATATAGATCATGAAAGAAGGGAACATTTTCTAAACGCCTCATAGTCTTTCATATAAGTGTGGCGCGTCTACAACCATGAAAAAGACTTACTTAATGCGGCTTTCAGACACCCTAGGATACTTCAAAACCTATTCCTCTGATACAAAGTTTGTCACGACCTGAACATGGACCCAGATCGAGACACCCGGACAAGGAGCCCCGAGACACTCCAAGCTGACTCCATGGCATGAACATACATATACTCAATTTATAATAGCCGAAGGTTTATCATTATAAACATAGCAGAAGTCTAAACACAACATAACATCAAATTACAAATGTGGAGCTGAAGCTGAATAAAATCTATTTCTAAAAAGCCTTATGTCTGATGAGTTGGATGGGACAAGACCCAACTAACTCTAAGTCTAAACCGTAATGTAAAGAAACAACTAATAAGGAGGGTCCTCGGAAGATGAGGACTTACCAACTGAGATTAGATGTTGACTTAAGCTGGGCTAGTGATAAGGCCGAGTCTCGAAGATCGGAGCCTCGTATCAGCTAAACGATACAACAAAGAGCATGTGTTCAAGATTGTGGAATGTATCAAGCAGATGTAAGTTAAGTAAAATTGCTTAAGCAAGTAAAATCATTAAAACATGCACAATATAGAACATAATCAAGATAAGGCCCGAGAGTAGGGTTTGCATGCTATTTTCTGAAATCATGATCTAAACATAACTCAATCGAATGGCCCAAATAAATAGACTCATAAGTAAAAATGAACATTGGTTCAAACTCTTACTTAATATATATATATATATATATATATATATATATATATATATATGTATGTATGTATATCATCAATGATAAACATGCATAACTGAAATCAAGTGAGTAATAATGGAAGACTCGTCTTATAACCAGTATAACCACGATAAAGCTTACGTGATCCCGACTATCTCACTCAAGTAGGCAAGAGCCGTCCAAATCCTTGCAAGGGATAAAGACGAACCATGATATTTGCATCTTGGAAGGCCCTTCTTGGGAAGGGGAAACTTCACAAAGGAGGGTTCCAAAATTTGATCATACCTATGTTGGCGCATTGTTCTGAGGCATAGGGGTTGACTAACCTTGAATTCTACTCTTGCTTAGACACTACTCCCAAAACATGCATATGCTCTCCATCATTTTTCGACAAAGTCACTCATCTTCTAGTGACGAAGATGAATATTCGCGTACATATAAAATCTGAAATCATACATGAGGAGCCTTTTGGCTCAAACCATACCACAAGTCAACATAAGTGGGAGTCTTGACTCAAAACCATGTGGTAAACTAATTGACATGAAATCATAAATCGTACTTGAACATATGGGCTTTCCATTACTTTAAACATGCTTGAAAATACTTTGATTCACTTGAAAACAGTATCATAGACATGGGTAACTTGAAAACATATTTTTCATCCTAAATATCTCATCATGCTTGAATATACATCATAGATCTAAATTTTCATGGACTTCCATGGATGGCATTATAATTTATAAAAATTGAAAACATGATTATAGTTGAAAACATCATAAAACTTGCCCATGAATCATAGTTCAATAGAAACACTTCGATCATACCCATGGTAGAACCTTAGGGAAATTCATGTATTGGTTAAAACCCCATAGGATCAACATATAGATTTTAATGAATTAGAGAGGGATTGGACATGGGCATGAAACAAATTCACCCATTCATAACTCCTATATACCTGAGAAAATCTGATTCTAAAACTTTTGATTGCTCAAGGAAAATTGAGAAGAATTTGGAAGGAATTAATCTTGATCACCTCTCTAGCCCTCTAAGCTTGAATGCATGAATAGGAATAGCTAAAAATGAACTACCCCTTCTTAAAATTTATAATTCATAACTTAAAACGACTAGAGTTTAGGCCTTAGGATCATAGGGATAATGAATAAACCCTTACTAAATTTTCATGGAAAAATAGACCGCCACCCCACCCAGGGACTGGATGAGTTACCACTCATGACTCGTGGCCTCCCGTCGTCAAGTACACTAGCCATGATTCCTCCTGTGGTCCCCACGAGGGACCTAAAATTAATCACCGGCAGACTACGACTCATATTCTACCTCTCATTACTGTCATCGCTCAAAAACCTTAAATTTTAATTCAATCATCACCACGACTCCTCTAAATCTAATCGGGCATTGACCACGACTCATGGTGTCCAGTCATGAGGTACACTCATGGCCCTTCCTTCATCCTTCAACTGCCCTGACCACGGATTACCTAACGACTTGTGGGCCTGACTCACGACTCGTGGCTACACCTATTGTCACCCCAACTTGAAAAATTTTCCAACAAGTTAAACCTCTCACCACGGTTCACTTTAACGACTCGCGTGGTCGGGCCGATGGGTCACAGATGACTCATTCTCAGACTTGGTGTAGAAAATTTGCTTTCTATTTAACTCCCGAGTCTCGATCTTAGGCTTTCTTGCATAACATTCTCACTCAATTTTGTGAGGCCATGAGATTAAGGAAGAAGAGGCTGGATCTTCATCTACTCCCAACAAACCGCACTTGGAAGGCAAAATGATTGATATCACAAAGGTCAAGGAGCTTCACCACCTCTTTCAAATTTCTCTATTTCACTCTTACCAGCACTATGCTCGATGACAGCTTGGAGAGGTCATATGTTAGGGATGCTAGAGCTATATTTGAATATTGGAGGTAGACTCGCTAATGATAAGGAGATGTCAACACTTGAGGAGCGGTACTCACTCACCGAGAGTGGAGGCAATGCAAGGTGGGACCGACTTTCTAGGAGACTTTTAGATGACGATGAGGCCACAATGCTGATTGATGGTGTTGATTATATGGATGATGAGGAGGAGGAGGGATGCCACCACAGGAGCTATGTAGGTTGGATGGTGTAGATAATGATGATAATGATCAGAGTATAACTTGACATGATGACGATTGTGCTTAGAGGTCCAAGAAGTTCTTTTCTCTTGTACTTGATATTTTTGTTTGTGCAATCGACAGCTGGTAATTATTTAAAGGGGGGCAGGAGGAAATAGGATTTCATTTATTCTTTCTTGGCAACTGTAGTGGGCTGTAGCAATAATTGCTGGCTCCTCTCTGTGTTAGTGGCTGGTTTGTGATTGATTAAACCCGGTCTTTAATAGTTAGTAACGGATGGATCGATGCTCTATTATGATGTTATATGATTGTTCGCTTTATTTTAGTTTTGTTTGGCTAATTGAGAGTCATTTTTATGTCATTATAGAGGCAGTGACCCCGCCTGATGATAGATGGATGAAGATTGTCTTAAGGGAAATTAGTCATAGTTCTTTTCATTTTTAGGATGGAGTTAAAAACTATACTTTTGGTGTTCTTTGATATTCCACTTAGATGCTAATCTAGAAGCTAATCTAGAAGTAATGAAGTGGCCATTCAAGTGAAGGAGTGATAAGTTTTGCATCGTGTCAGCGATGTTAAATTATGTGTTTCACGAGAGGAAACCCAAAGAATGTCCTACCACGACTATAATTATGGTTTTATGGGAGGCAACTCATCTTTCTAATATTTTTTGTTTTGTAGAGACGAACAGTGGTTTTTAAGGTGAAGGAGCTAAGAAAAGAAGCTAGAAAAATTCTAATTCGGGGTGATACCTGCATGGGGTGCGGTGTTGAATCAGAAGAAAAAAATTAATCTTGGTGTTATGGGTGGTGTGCCGCCTCCACACCCAACTCACCAAGAAAAAAAATTATTCTAAGTGTGTGGTGAGACGGGTGGCCCGGCAGTCGCCAGTGCATGATGGCAAATGTTTAATCGGCGGCAAAATTTAACCTATGACCCTAAGATTAATAAAAACCCATGAACCATACCTTATTTTAAATCCCCATTCATCCTCTTCTCTCTAAAAGTCTAATTAAGAAAGACAAGTATTTTCTCTCTTTTTCTCTCTTGGTCGATATCTCCCTCTCCCCCATTGTTGTCTTCTGTGCTTAGCGAAGCTAGCTTCCTAGAGTCAAGTAAGCAATTTTCTTCTCTCCTATGGTATCTACTGCCACAAGCATTCTCCCATTACCCTTCTTCCTCAAGCTCGAAAAATAAAAAATCATCATTGTTGGGTGAAAATCTTGAACTTTACAATGGGTTTCACAATTAAATCTACTTGTTCTTCCATAATATTTCTATATCTTTGTTTGTCACTTGTTTTTGGTTGAATCTTTTCATTTAATTTTTTGGGTGTGAAGAGGGTGATGAATGGGTTATAGAATGTTTTCATGAAAATAGTGGAATTTGGAGCAATTTGCAGAGAGAGAAATTGCTAGTTTATGATTCTTGAATTGTGAAAAATCTTGGGTGATTGAAAATTTATGTTAATTAATTGTGAAAAGAAGAAATTCATGTTAATTGTTGATTAAATTTATTGTGACTACTTCCATATCCGGGGTTGTGTGGAATTGAGAATTAAGAATGGGAGTAAATGGAGGTCTAAATTGAAGCACTCATGAAAAGAAGAAAAATATAAGAGAGGTGTGAGGGAAAATCGCTAAGATGACTTGAAATTGCAAAGTTGGTTGAATAATTTGGATTACGATATTTGGCATGATAGTGTGGTAAGTTGAGTACTTATTTGATAAATTCTCGCGCCTTGCTAAAATTAAGTGTGGGTTGTACATTGTTTTTCGCAAACTAATTTTGTAAAAGTATTGTTGTTGTTTGGTAGGTACTATGGCAATCCTTGCAGATAAAGGAAAAGAAGTGGCAGGGGTCACTTACAAAGGTTTGCTGCTCAGAAGGGAACAAAAGGGCCAAGTTCATCGGCCGCCAAAGAAGGAGGTTTGGAGCCAAGGTCAGTGGAGGAGCATGGGCTTAAGTGGTTAATGCTCCTAATGGAAGCAAAGGATGCCCCTGAAAATTGATTGATTAGGGTCGCTTTGCACTTGAGTTCCTACCACCCGTGGTACTCTGCTTCGCGAGTCAGCTGGAGTTTGCCGAGCTTAAAGAGTAACCTTACCTCGTGAGATCGATACTTCCTTCAGAGAGTACTAAGATCAAGATGGATGGGTTAGGGTGGTTCTCTTCAATACTAGGTCATTCAATGCTTCTTGGTACGCCTGTGGTAATTTAATGTACTTGATATTTCTAGATAAGCCCCAACACCGTGACATTCGCACGCCTGTGGTGGATCCAAAGATGTACTACATTTCTAGAGAAGCCCCATACTGCAACATTCAATTATATACTATATGGTGGCATTCAATTGCCCCATTCGGCAAGGGACCATAATGGAAATCCATTGTACACCTCCTTCTACTGGACATTAAGAGGTCTAGAGTTTAGGTCAAACTTGTATGTGTCGTACTCTTACCTAGGACACACACCATAAAGATTACAAGAAAGAGAGAGTTGTGTTGGTGTATATGCTGATGTAGGGGTTGCCAATTAACTTTGGCGCAGTGCTCAAAGACTACATGAAGTGATCCGCAGATAACCGCCATGGAAGTACTATTATGGAAGCCTTCTATCACAACCCAACATGGGCTCGCATCGGAAAGATACGTGACAAGGAGCCTACAGAGACTCCAAGTGACCCATGGCATGAACATAGATCTACTAAATTCATAAAATGGAAGGTTTATCATAATAAACATAGTGGAAGTCTAAACACAATAATATCAATACAATGGGTGAATTGGGTTGAACACAATTGTCTCATTGTATTCAGCCTTAGATTCGCCGCATCCCGACTATCTCAATCAAGTAGGCAGAGCTGCTCCAATCCTGGTAAGGGATAAAGACGCTACCATGATATCAATATCAAGCTGACGGCCCCTTTGGAAGGGGAAAGCTCACAAAAGGAGGTCCCACACTGATCATACCTACGTTGGCACGCAGTTGGGCGAGGCATAAGGCTGGGACTGACCCTTAGCCTACGAGCTAGATGCATTCTAAAAACATGCATATGCTCGCTATTGTTTTTCAAACGGGCGGACTATCATCTAGTGACAAAGTTGGATAATCATGTACATATAAATTCTGAAATTCATACATGAGGAGCCTTGGCTCAAACCATACCACAAGCTGAACATAATTGGGAGTCTTAACTCCAAAACCATATGGTAAGCTAATTGACATGAAATCATAAATCATACTTGAACATATGGGCTAGACCAATACTTAAACATGCTTGAAAATACTTGGATTCCATTGAAAACATGATCATGTATATAAGTAACTTGAAATATGCTTTTCATTATAAATATCTCTATCATACCGGAACATACATCATAGATGCTAAAATTTTTATGAACTTCCATGGATGGGCATTATAATTTATAAAACTTGAAAATATGATTATAGTTGAAAACATCATAAAACTTGCCCATGAACTGGCGTTGCTATTAGAAACACGCTACATCATGCCTATAGAGAACCTTAGAAATTCATGCATTAAGAAACCTCAGGATCAATATATAGATTTGCATGAATTAGAGAGGGGATTGGGCATGGTGTGAACAAATTCACCCATTCATAACCTTACATACCTCGAGAATTTGATTCTAAACTTACAATGCCCAAGGAAGAATTAAGAAGAATTTGAAGGAATTAAGTTTGATCACCTCTAGCCCTCTAAGCTTGCATGCGTGAATAGAATAGCTTAATATGAACTTACCCTCTTGAAACTTTCTATTCATAGTTTAATGCGATGTGGTTTAGAGAAAAGAAAATAAAATAAAACTATCTCGCATTAGGAAGTGTTTTTCTTAGGAGAAAAGAAAATAGTTATCTCAGACAGAAGTGTTTATCCTAGGAGAAGGAAAATAAAATAAAACTCATCTCAGACTAAGAAGCAAGCCATCAGAGAGAAAAGAAAATAGTGATCTCGTACTAGGAAATGGCTATCCGAGGAGAATAATAAGATGATTTATATATGCATGAAAAAGATAAAGAGCTAAAGGTTTTTTATCAGATTGTGTTTACAAACTTGAATCTCCTCGGTTTCCTTTAATGTCAACAAGATTGTCCCTATTCCAGAAAAAGAGGAAAACAAGAAAATTGTGAGTTTCAAAACATGGTGGCTCTGCCTAGGCTTTGGCTTTTAGGATGCTTGCTCCTCGTTGTTGCTAGCTGTTCACCCTAGTTTCAACCCTAGTAGATCGTGTTTATTTCTGCCAACTGTATTTCCTGATAACTTTTATCATTGAGACATCTCTACTGAATTTTAGAACTTCCAACCTCATATCTATTGTATCATTTCCTTATTCCCATAACCATTGAATCTTGTATTCATATAAATTTTCAAACTGGCCAAACCTGCCAAGGATTTGTCCATATACTCCTCCTTGAATCATGTCACCTTTGATGTGCTAGTCTTTTCTTTGTACAATTGGAAAACTGGTAGCAAATTTTGAAATCATTTCTTCTTGCTTGCTCTGACATAGACTGAATTAAAGATGAACTACAAAAGGAATAAATAAATATGTAAATATTATTTAACAAAAGATGTACTAATCTGAAAATAAGAAAAGAACAGCCTTTTGAACGGATAGCTAGTTCTGATATCATGACATGCATTTGTTCAAGCAACCTGACATGTCCAAACAATCTACACTTCACTCTTGTCAAACTTCAGACTTTAAATGAGGCTTTTTATGTTTCAACTTTCATTAGATCCGATTTTCACGTCTGCTAGTGACCAAACGACTTTCCCAATGAATTTCTATCATTCGCTATCTTTATGCCGCCTCCACGTAGCCTTGTGGTGCCCTTTGAGGGTTTTCACTAATAAGACTCTCCTCATTTTACTTCTCTCAACTCACTTTCACCTTACGGTGCCCTTGAGGGTTTTCTTACCCATAAGACTGCCTCATTTTCACTTTTCATTTTTTTCATTTCTTGTACATACAATCGACATCGTTCTTTTGTATGATAATCAACATCGAAAGCATACTTGACTTTTCATTCTTAAAAATTGATCTGAAGGTCTTTCTTTAGATTGTAACATGGATTTTGGATAGGTTAGAAAGAAGGGTTTCATGAAGGGTTAAAGATAATACTAAAATAACAGGCTGAGACTTACAACCTTTGGAATCGATCATTTTTTTATTTTGTGAAAATAAAAATAAAACTCTCTTTTTGTCCCAGTTTCTTTGATATTGGGGTAATTTCTTGTAATGCCCCGGAAGCTCAAAATCAATATTCAGGACATAAATTATAAAATTCAGAAAACTGTAGAAAAGATGCGTAACGACCAACCCGACGGGTTGTTAAGGGACCCAACGACTCGTCAAATAACCGCGGTGAAGGATGCCAAGAATATACACCAGTATTCCTAACGGATTGATATCACGAGTCGTTAGTAGGACCTACGACTCGCTTATCTCTGCCCGCCCCCAAGCCTAGGATCGATATGCCCGAGGAATTTATAGTGTACTTGGATGTGGTTCACCATAAGCCGCAGCACCCACTCGTTAGGTCCTTCTGCTCTAGCCCTTTCTAGCTTTCTTACTAGTGTATCTTATTGACGACACATAGTTGTTCCCAAATATGACGACTGGGCCATGTGCCCGCGCTAATCATAATATTTTTTTCCAAAGAACTTGACAGAAGCGACCTGTAATGACTCGTTGGACCTAGTAACGAGTTGTTAGGTCACCCGTTAGAGGCACTGGCTGTGCTTTTTCCTAGCAAATTTCCTAAGGGCTATTTAGTAATTTCCTATTCTACAAAGTATTAAAACACGCCGTTTAAGCACTAATTTTTATATTTTAGTGGGGGAAATGGTTTATCCCCTCATTCTCACGCTAATCCTTAGAAGAACATCGAGAATCTCTCGTAGTATTTCAGCAAGGGCTAGGGATGAACTTTTCTCTTGATTTCGGTGAAGATTCTCCGTGCTCTTCGCCGTGCATGTGGGGTTTTAGTGCGGACTGCTGCCCTCGCTGGCCCCAAAGTCCTCCCTCAATTTCTTCTATCAATTTTAAGCCATGAGCTCTGAGTATGAGAAACATCGCGTTTATATTCGCGATTTCACTCAAAGATGTTTATACTTATTTTAATATCATCTTCATCGCTTCCTCGCCGATTGCCGCATTATTACAAAAGTGAACTTAAGACCTAATTTCGAGTAATGATTTTACTTGTTAAATTCTCTAGTGAATGAAGAATTCTTGGGTTGACTTCTAGAATTGTCTTGCTTTACATATGTCTTGGCTTACATATGTAAGTAAATATCCCATAACTCTACGCTTTTGTCTTAGTCAATCATATTAGTCTAGCTTCGCGAGATTTAGCAACCACAAGAAAGAAACCAAGTCAATCGACGCTGACTCATTTTATTTTCTAGGTGTCGCTGGTGCCTCCGCTTAAGACTCACATTTATATTTGTGTTATTTGGTTCATTAGCTGTCAAGACATTCGCTTATATCTTCTTACCAACCGCATAACCCTATAGATCACTTGTTAGTTGCTCAGATAAGCTACGACGCTTCCGTGATAAGAAGCTATGACTAGTCTAGGAACTCAGCTTTTAGATTCTAGTCCGATAAGGCTCTCTGGGTACATGCGCTATTCTCTCCCACTAGTCTTACGCCTGGGGCGGAGCTATCGATTAGTGGTTCCTGGGCTTAGGTTTTCCAAAGGGGAGTAGGAACTTAGCACCGAGCGGCCGGGGTTCCACTACACCTGTGTTCCTGCAACTACATAGCCGTAGGTTAAAATATTACATAGCCTGGATTAGCCCCGTATATTTTTGTGATCACACCAACCATGCCTTTATACCCTATCAAGGTATATTAGGTCCCTACTGCAGGAGGGAGATATCTGACTCCACATCTAGCTCTCGGTTATATGTCCTGCTATAAACTCTCCTAATAGTCATCCAGTCCAAGATTGTAAAATAAGCAAATTTCGCTTTAGTACAAAAGATCTCAAATTAAGTGTTTCATACTTAGGGCATGTCCTTGACCATCGATGGCTGCCTGACCATTTCGGATTATACGCAGTTTTAGCTCAGCTTACCTGTTGGCCATGGCAAGTCATTTGTTCATACTTTACATTGAGTATGTTTCTCCCACTTACTCAAGATATCTGTAAAGTGATCGGCGCATGCTTTTCTGCGTCGTATCGTTTCATGACATGTTTCTGTAGGTTCTCGATTCAAGACTCAATAGTTACTTCAATTTCGCATTCCATTTCAGTTTATCAGAGTGTGAGTCCTCACCATCTGGAGGCCTTGTTTGGTTTACTTTAGTTGGATATGGGTTTTATAGACTTAGAGTTAGCCAGTGGGCCTATCCCAAAGAATCCCCAGTTGGCCTTCAGACTAGACTTGTCTTTCAATTTATTTATTATATTATTTTCTCTATACTTTCAATCATTACATTTTTCTTAAACTGATAAATCTGTTATTTAAAATTTCTGTTGTGCATGTTTATTTAGAATGCTAGTGTATGATAGATCGTGGGTTGACTTGGGGTCACTTGTGGCTTCAAGTACCGTGTCATGTCGAGGTGTAGACTTTGTGGCGTGGCAAATCGTGGTATTTGTGAGCCCTAGGTTTAGAGTATTCTTGGAAAGTCTGAAAGCCGCATCAAGTATAGTCCTTTTCATGGGTGTGAAGCGCGTCACACTTATGACGAGGAGGCTACGAGATGTTTATAGGAGCCCTTTGTTCATTCTCTTTGTCCCGTATTAGTTCAATCTCCATAGGTGTCTTTCTAAATCGTGTCCTATTTCCTTTCAAAGAACAATGCCTCCTGACGTGGAAATGGATGAAGAGCCGGAACGCCACGACTCCGCTCCACCAGCTCCGACAGCTCCTCAAGACGACTCGTGTCTATCGCCGAATCTAAGGCAGCGCCCGGGGCCGTTTCGGCTGCATCACGCCACTCACCAAGTGAACCAAGAGGTGGTTCCGGTGAGCTACAAATGGGTCCGGCAGCTGCTTCCCGAGTGCGTGGGATTTCTACCTGATGGGACTGACTTTCACAAAACAAAGGTGGGAGAGGACCCACAAGGCTTTGTAGATGAGATCGTAAGATCACCCTGGATCATGGGTGCCAACCCGAGAGTGCCAATTAGCCGCCACCAGTTAATAGGGGTATCCTGTTTAAATGAGCAATAGTGGAAGGAGAGGCGGCCAGCAGATGCAGGGACCTGCTGAATGGGAGGAGTTTCATATAGCTTTTCTCGGATAGGTTCTTTCCTAGGAGTTGAGGGAGGATAAGATGGCCGAAGCTTATAAACCTATGGTAGGGCAACTGACAGCTGGAGGAGGCTATGGAGCTTACTGCACTACCAAAGTGTTCTCCAGAGATGGTGGCCGAGCTAAGAGCTCGCATGCTGAAGCCTGTAAATGGAGGTATCTAATCCGGGTCCTCAAAGAGTGCAGACCGCGATGCTAATCATGGACATGGACCTTCTAGCTTAATTGTGTATGTCCAATAGATTCAAGCAGAGAAGACAGTGATATGTAATGTAAGAACAAGCTGTGCAAGAACTGGTCATACAGATTTTAGCCACTAGGAGATATGGCGATGGTAGACGCCCACAGCTACAAAAGTAGAGGGCCCCAACACTTCTGGGGCCACCTAAGCCGCCCGACCTTGGCCCCGCCAGGATCGAAAGGCGGGTCTTCCGCACTAAATCTCGTGCCCAGTACAAGAAACAAGTATCCAGATTGTCCCAAGTGTGGTAGGAACCCCCAGGAGAATGCCTTCAAGGACGGTGAGGGCCGCTTTGGATGTGATGCCTTTGGACACAGTTTAGGGAGGCAATTCGGCCGCCAGGCTGGTGGAGATCACAACTACTATCTCATCACTTCCAAAGAGCCGACTGTGCCAGTAGGCCAAACTCCATCAGGTATGAGGGCGGACAACGCCGAATCAAGCTATGCTCCTTTCTTCTTGTTAGGATCAGAAAGCTCACTTGACGTAGTTACTGGTTTGTTATGTCTCTTCTATATAGACATGGACGCTCTCCCTGCATCCAGAGCTACTCTTTCGTTTGTAACTTCTATATGAAGAAGTTCAGTTCAATATCAATCCAGAGCGTCCTATCAGAACCCTTTCTCAGTTTCCACCCCGCCTGGCTAGGCCGCTGGAGCCAGTTGGATGTATAGAAGCTGCCCAAGCTCGCCTTGAATAAATCTTTCCAAATGATCTTTTAGAGATTGACATATCAATCTCTGACCTTATTCTAGGCATGGATTGGTTACACTTGCTATGCCTCAGTTGACTAAGGACTGAGTAGTCAAGTTTCAAATTCCAGATGAGCCCATGTTAGAATGGTCGCAGCGCCTTAGCGTTTCTGCGGTAGGTTTATTTCTTCCTTAAGGCCCGTAAACTCATTCCAAGGGATGTTTATACCATCTGGTTCGGGTCAAAGATTCCAACTCGAGACCCCAACCATTCCGCCTGCCCTGAAGCCACGAAGCCCTGCATGTATTTCCCGGAGTTCCTCTAATCTGAAATAGACATCTAATATATTCCTCCCGTACACTCATCCCATCTCCATAATAGACCCAAGATCTCTCCCCGGTGCCCAAAGGCTATTCGTATGTAAAAAGGAAGGTACCTTTAATGTGCATAGATTACCATCAACCGAACAAGGTCACGCTTAAGAATAGGTACCCTTTCCTGCACTGACGATCATTCCACTGGGCAACTCTGTGTGGAGCCGCTGTTTTCTAAGATAGACTCCCAGGTCGGGGTACCATCAATTACAGTTGGAGAGAGTGACATACCGGGAAAGCAACATTTAAAACTGAAAGATCACTATGAGTTTGTGGTGATGTCCTTTGGGTTAATAAATGCCCCAATGTACCTTCACGGACTCTAATGAATAGGGTTTCTCAAGCCGTACCTAGATATGTTCATCGTATTTATTGACGACATTTTGGTGTACTCTAGAAGTGAGGAAGAGAATGCCAAATCATCTAAGGTTAGCTAGCGGCACCCTCCGAGACGCTAATTATTCGCCAAATTCAAAGAAGTGTGAATTTTGGTTGAATTCTTGTGTAATTTTTGTCATGTGGTAAATAAAATAAGGGATGCAACGTAGATCCTCATAAAATTTCAACAGTAAAGGATTGTCCTATTACCTACCTCTCCTACCGAGATAAGGAGCTTCCTTGGGCTTAGTAGGCTATTACCGACGGTTTTTTTTTTTTAAGGTTTCTCCTCCGTATCATCCCCTCTCTCAATTGCTAACCCATAAGAAGGTAAAATTTCATGGTCAAATGAGTGTGAGAAGAGTTTTTCAGAATTGAAGAGACTAGACTCACTACTACTCCGCTTTGATCCTATCAAGGAATGATGGGTTTAGCATATTGTGACGCTCCTGAAAGGACTTGGCTTCTTTCCAATGAAGGGAAAAGTGATAGCCTATACCTCTAGGCAACTCAAAGTTCATTAGAAGAATTATCCAACTCATGTCTTGGAGTTGACAAAGCAGCAGACGCGTTAAAAATATGGAGACACTACTTCTGTAATGGGGTTCACGTGATGTGTCTACAAATTACAAGAGCTCTTCACATGTGTTCAACAAAAGGACCTAAACTTGCGCCGTAGACATTGGTTTGAATCATAAAGGATTACGACATGAGTGTGTTATATCACCCGGGAAAGAACTACTGCAGTGGCCGAATGCTCTAAGCAGAATATCTATGGTAGCGTAACTCATGTGGGAAGAAGGTAAAAAGGAATTAGTGAGAGATGTTCGTATTAGTCTTGCTAGGGGTGCACTGGACAGACTCAAATGGAAGGTGGCAGCTGTGCAAAATGTGTCGGGCTCATCTTTGTAGTTGAAGGTTATGTCCAGACAAGATGAAGACCCACTTCTACTTAAACTAAGGAAGCGATTCTCGTAAAAGAGGATGAGGCTTCTCCCAAGGGGTAGATGCGGTGCCTGCTACATTGTGGAAAGTTGCAAGCAGTATGCATGTTGGTGAGTTGAGACAATGATTTTTGGTTGAGGCACATATCAAGGCATTCCATTCACCCTAGTGCTACTAAATGTACCGTGACTTGAGGGACATTTACTGTGAACGATATGAAAAGAGATATTTGCCGAATTCGTAGCTAAGTGCCCGAATCGGGCCATGAAATCAAGGTGGAACATCAAAGGTCAAGGGAATGGACGAAGATACGGTATACACGCGGAAGTGGAAGAGGTGGGGAATATGGACTTTATTACAAGCCCATCAAGGGACTCACTGAAGGCATGACTCAATCTAGTGGTAGTAGATTCTATTGACCAAGTTAGCTTACTTTCTCCTAGTCAAAACCACAAACTCGGAAAAACTAGTGCTAAACTTTATATACGGAGTTAGTTAGACTTCATGGGGTGCCCTTATTTGGATCATTTCAAATAGGGAGCTCAACACCTCCCATTTCCGGAAGTCTTTCAGAAGGGACTTGCCACTCAAAGCCAAACCCAAGACGCTTTTCATCCGTAGGCTTCGATGGATGTTGAGGTAGACCATAACACCCTAGATGATATTCTAAGAGCGTGCGTGATTGATTTTTAAGGGTAATTGGGATGACCATTTGCCTCTTACTCCCATACAACAACTACCATTCCAATATTCAGATGGCCCCGTTTGAGGAATTGCATGGTAGGAGGTGTAGATCTCCTATAGGTTGGTTAGAAGTCGATTAATCTACTTTGATAGGGCGAGACTCTTGTCTACGAGGCAATGTGAGAAAGTTTAGCCTATCCGAGAGAGATTGAAATAGCCTAGAGCCAATGTAAACTTATGGCCGATGTGCCAAGAAGAGAGTTGGAGTTTTCATGATAATTAGGAATTTCGCCCATGAAAAGTGGGGTGATAAGGTTTGGAAATAAGGGGAATCCTTAGTCCAAGTATGGTGACCCCTATAGAATTCTTAAGTGTATCGACAAGGTGCCTATGAGCTAGAGTTACCTTCAGACCAGCAATGTGCATCCGCTTTTCCATGTATCACTTTGAAAGTGTATCGGATCCAACCTCTGTGGTGCCATTGATAGTGTGGCAGCCAATGATTGCCTCACCTATGAGGGAGGCACGTCCAAATCCTAGACCGTCGTGTCCGTAGATTGAGGAATAAGGAAATAGCTACAGCTAGGGTTTTATGGAGGAATCAGCAAAGGTAAGGAGTTACGGAGCTGGGCTGTATGAGGGCCAAATACCCACACTTGTTCTTTACCAACTCTACTATAGCTTGATATGTGAATTTTATTTAAGACCTGAACTAGCGAAAGAAATCGGTCTATGTAACAAATTTTCTTTCTAACTTGGTTGTATTTATGAGCGTTGTAATTCAGTTCAATTATATTCTCTTAAATGGATAGTACTTCGTCATTTTGAAGTTGTATGAGTATTATTTGAATACCTTGATTGTTATCTTTTTGGTTGCTATGAGTTTTCTAATATTCGAGGATAAATGTTTTCAAGGGGGAGATATTGTAAGGCCCTTAAGCTTGAAATAAACACATCATATAAATGGGAAAATTTGAAAATCGCAAAAGTTGCGTAATCACCAACCTGACGGTCGTTAAGGGATCCAACGACTCGTCAGTCAACCATGTGAATGATGCCAAGAATATACACCAATATTCCTAACGGATTACATCACGAGTCGCTAGCGTGACCTATGTCTCGTTAAGTCACGGCCGCCAAGCCGGAGTTGAGAAATTTGAGGAATTTACAATTTACTTGACTAAGGCCACCACGAGCCGCCATCGCCAGTGAACGCACTCTGTCGTGTCCTTCATTTCCAGTCCATTCTAGCTTTCTTACCAGTGTAATTGATGGATCACACGACGAGTCATTCCCAATCATGATGACTTGTCATGTGCCCACAGAGTCATAAGATTTTTTCCTGTATTAACTTGATTTAAGGACCTAACGACTCGTTGACCTCGCACCAGCCAGGGGTCACCCGTTAGGGAGGCACCCGACAGTTTTTCCTAGCAAATTTCTAAGGGCTATTTAGTAATTTCCTATTCTCCCAAGTATTAAACCATGTCATTTAAGCACTACTAGACGCTTTAGTAGGGAAAATGGTTTCTCCTTATTCTCATGCTAATCTCAAGAAGATCGTAGAATTCTCTCTCAAAGTATTAGAGCAAGGGCTAGGGGCTGAATTTTTCTTCGATTTTCAGGAAGATTCTCCGTGCTCTTCAAGTATGTGGGGTTTTAGCAAGGGGATCGTCTCTTTCCTTGCGTCCCCAAAGTCCTCCTCAATTTCTTCTACCAGCTTTAAGGCCCGAGCATTCGAGTGTGAGAAGCATTCATGTTTATTTTAATTGATTCTTACTCAGAATGATGTTTATACTTATTGTTAATATAATCTTCATTAGTCTTTATTTATTGTTAGTATTATTACAAAAAGTTAATTTAAGCCCTAATTCTTGAGTAATGATTTACTTGTTAAATTCCTTTGAGTGAATGAAGAATGCTTTGGTTGAATTTCTAGAATTGTCTTGCTTTACATATGTGTTGGGTAAATATCTCATGAATCAGAACACTTTAGTACGTTAGCGAAATTCTCTATTAGCCGCTTAGTAATTTAGTTAGTTAGAACACAAAATCCTCATCAGCTTAGTCTTAGCCGAATCATATGAGCTCCGCTTCGCCAATTTAGCAACCAAGCAAGTTGTCCATAAAAGGTCAACTGATCAATTTGACTCCAGCGTATTTTATTTTCGAGGTGTCAAGTTCCTCTCAGTTTTCAGACTCAGATCTGATTTTAGTTATTTGGTCCATTAGGCGGTCATGACATTTAGTTATAGCCTTACCAACCTCGTGGACTCGAGTTCGCTATTAGTTGTTCTGTAGGATGGTTACGCCGTCCAGATAGCAACTCGAGCTCGCCTTAGAACTCAGCTTTTAAGAATCTGGTCCGATAAGGCTCTCAGGGTACATTCAATTATTTGTCCTGACTAGTCTTGGGCCCTAGTCGCTTACCGCCTTAGTAGTTTGGTTTAGGTTTTCCATTGGGAGTAGAACTTAAGACCTAGCTGGCCGCAGGTTCCTAAGACTCCAAAGTTCCCGAACTACGAGCTAATGTAGGTTACAGTATTTGGCCTGATTGGCCCTGGCCCGCTTTTGTATCACTCAGTTCATGCCTTTATACACTTGCAAGGTATATTAGGTCCTACTGTGTGGGGTGTATACATCGTACTCCACGCCTTAGCCTACGTGGTTATATAAGCTCCGCTATGCACTCTCCCACTAGTCAGCCTAGTCCAAGACGTATCAAGCAGCTTCGTTCAGTACAGCATCTCAGATTCAGTGTTTCAGACTTAGGCATGTCCTTTACCATCGTACGGGGTCGTCTTGACACCCCGCATTATATCGCAGTCTGGGCCTTCACCACTCGTTGGTCATGGCGCAATATTTCGGGCTTCAGACTTTATATTAAGTGTGTTTCTCCACTTTACCAGTACATTCAAAGTACTGATACGTTTTTCTATGTTTTATTATTTCATGATACAAATTGCATGTTCTCAAATTCAAGACGTATAGTTACTTCAATTTCGTGAGCATTCCATTTGTAATAGGATTTGGACCGTAAGTCCTCATCATTCGAGGCCTTGTTTATTTACTTCTACTGATATGATTTTGTATAGACTTAGAGTTAGTTGGGGCCCGTCCCAAAACTCTCGCAGTTTGCTTTCGCATCACTTGTCTTTCGTAATTGTATTTCATATATTATTTGCTTCTCTACTTTAGTCTTTTTACATTTTTCTTAAATTGACAATCATATTTAAAAGTTCCATGTGCATGTTTACTGAAAATGCTTAGTGTAAGGATCGACTTCAGGTTGAGTTGGGGTTACGGCTTCAGCCACCGCGGGTCACGCCCAGTGGTGTAGGATCGGGGTGTGACATTTCTAGATGTTTTACTTTGGTTGGACCGAACCCCAAAATAGGCTTCCTACATATATCTTGTCAAAGCCAAGAATCGATTCAAACGTAGTTCAAGAATCTTGTTCTTCATTTGTTTCTTTTACTTTTCTTTTGTTTTTTCTTTGCTTTTTTCTCTCACTTTATTTTTATTCCAAAAGAGGGGTATGAAAGAAAATAAAACTAAGGCCTAAAGAGGCAAAAGAACGACACAATATTTAGATAAAGTGTAATGAAAATCCTTCGCTCATGTCAATCCTAAATGTCAAGTACAAAGCATGCAAAGCTTTCCAAGAATAAATTAAAATCATACATTATCTTTTTAGATCATCTGCATCATTGAACATGTTTGTTACTTTTCCGTCCGCGCTTTGCTTCAATTAGATAACTTATTTGGGAAATACCTTCTTCTTACAACAGATGATGCATGTCAATTTGGATCGAACTTGCTCTTTTGACTTCTTAAAGTGGAAGGTGTGTTCATTGATTTTTCCACTTCAAATCACTTGAGGAACACCCTCTGTTATATCTTGCATTCTTCATGATTTCAAAAGTGATTCCTTCAATATCATTCAAGTTAGACTTCAAACGACTATCAAATTTTTAAGTTCTCTATCTATTTCTCAAAATGTTCTTCTTCAACTTTCCAACTCATTAGGCACATGTGATCCATGATTAGATAGAACTTTAAGATTTGGTCAGAAATTCTACATGCATATCATAACATCAAACTAAAATGAAAAGATATATACAAGAAGAGCTAAGTTGTATAGATTAAAATGACACAAAAAGAGAAATGTTTCATTAAATAACAAATGTATAGAAGAGTTTGACACTGAAACAATAGACTAAATTTAGGTTACAGCCTTGCAATAACCCAACTAACAAAACTACGACAAGACTCACCTCTAATGTAATGAAAAGGATAGAAGGGTTTGACTCACTAAAGTTAAACAAAATAATATCTCGGATTACAACCCCTAAATAACCATAACATAAATGATTACAAAACAAACTACCAATAGCCTTTTAAAAACGAGAGGAGTGTCTTTCCAACTACCAAGTTTGATACCTTAGCCACGAGTTTGCACATCATCCTTAATGGAGCCTCCATAAATTTCAAATGTCCTTTCTCATCAAGTGAGCCTCGATTCTTCTTTAACCAATTCCTATCCTCACGCTAGGATCCAAAGTCAATGTTAGAATATTTTGTAAATAACCTGGTTGAAAGAATCGTTATAATTTTTCAATAGATATCATCCCCGACAAAGTTTGCATCATTATATTCTGCAGGGATTCAGTGATATTTTTGGGGTCATTATCTTACACTATAATCACCTTTTCTGGACGGTATCCTTTCCACCTCCCTTTCAAAGTTTGACAATCTTCAGTACTATGTCCAGGAGCATCGAATGGCTACACAAGATGCATGTGGATAAAACTCGTATGCTGGGATCTACACAATTTGGAGAATTTTCCCTATCACGTTCAAACATTTTAATTTCTCTAAAACAAGCTTGTGCAAGACTCTCCAAGTGGCGTGAAATTATCCTTAGGCCCCGATTCCTCCATATTTTGCCTTGATGAGGGTTAGTAGGGTCCTCAAAAATTTAAGGAGAAGGACGAGGGTTTTGATATGTATTATTGCTCACTATCGGGGGATGAATTAGTGGTCTGGGCATATGGTCAGGTACTATAGACGATATTGAGGTGGAACAATAGAGTATTGAGGGTTTTGCATGGGGTAATAGTGCCAGGATGAAGCTTTGAGAATAGTTTTGGGTGTAGTAATGTGGTGTCTCTTGGGACCTTGTCTTAGTCCTTACGTGACAATGGCTACATCATCCTTGTTCTTCTTGATTCCAAAATTCCCTGAACCATTCTAAATCGCTTGTGTAGTTTCCTCAAACAGCATAACTTAATATTTTATTTGACTGAGTCCTTCTTCCACCATTTCTTCCATTTTCACCACATCATTGGAAAGATCTACCCATAGATGAGATTAAATAGATAAAGTAAGGTGGATCTTGAGCTTGAAGAAAATAATCAAATTCATCTCACTTTCCTCCATGGGTGGACTGACCCGAGCAAACTCTCTCCATCCGCATCTGCACTCACAAAAATTTCATCAGGCTTCTTTGTCAATTTGGTCGAGGAAACACAATCTCGAACAATTTCTATATTATACTGAAAATGCTCTGACGAAAGTTCTTAGACATGTCATCCCATGTTACCACTTACTAGCATCTTGACGAATGTACTATTTAGAGGCTGACCCACTCCAAGTCTTGACTGGGGCCAGTTTTTGATCAACAATTCATTCTTTCACCTCTCATCTTACTCTAATAA
Source organism: Datura stramonium (assembly GCA_018107945.1). Taxonomy (NCBI): domain Eukaryota; kingdom Viridiplantae; phylum Streptophyta; class Magnoliopsida; order Solanales; family Solanaceae; genus Datura; species Datura stramonium. The sequence continues at coordinate 33,406 of JACEIK010006963.1, forward strand.
CCTCGTGGGCTATCTGTCTCCATGCCTATTATAATTCAAACTTTGGGATTTTAAAAGCTTCTCAATTGAATATCGTGCAATGTATTACAAATCTTGTAGGGACATATTTACTTGGTCTCCCTATACTCCTGCATATTTCTTGAGGCTTGTTCAAGCTTTTGACCTTCCCAAGATATCTCATCCTGCTCCTCCGTCCTATTTGACTTTTCATTCTCAAGGGGCAAGCCATACATAGGGTTATGGTTATATGGGCCGATCCCCAAAAGTCATTTCTCGAGAGTAGTACGACTCATCATAAGAATTAGGTTGAGACTCCACTGTTGGTCCCGGGTAAGGGAGGTGGCTGCGTGGATTGTATGCTGGGCAGTAGCGGCATAGGGATAAGAGTGAGTGTTTCGGGTGGTGCAACTGAGTCGACAAAGGGAAGCTACCCGCCACTCAGAGGGAATATTATAGGATGGGAAAATCTGCAGGATGAGGGTCAGTTGTTCTGGACGGAGGTTGGGTAGAAATTGATATGGTAGGAATACTCCTGAGAAATTCGGGGTAGGTGGAGCATGAGGTTGATCACTATCCAAGCTTTGGTACAGGTGAGCCAATTGTTGTTTCAACTCTTCTCACTTCCTCAAATGAACCTGAATTCTTGTTCAGTAAATTTACTTGAAGGTCATTAGCAACCAAAGTGGTTGTATCTTCGGCTATGGGTACTTTTCCTTTTGATCTTGTGGAGTAGCGGAGTTCCACCAACATGCCACAAACCAACCATATTAAACTAACTGGATAGTAGAGATAGCAAATGTGTTAGGATTGAATTTTTTTCAAAACTCTTTTTCTTTTGGTGAATCACCGGACTACAAGGGCTGCCTACGATCTTGTATCAAGGAGAGGAGAATCATGTGTGTGTAGCCTGTCCAAAGTTGGACAATTTGGCTGTTTCTGAAAGATTGAAATCGTCTCAAAAAATGCAATGTTTTTTGTAAGATAGATATAAAAGAATTTTTTTTAAATTTTAGCTAATGAAAAAAGAATAAATAATGAAAAACGCTTTTGTGATTTTTGCTAAGAAAGATATAATTTTTTTTTGGAAATTACTAGCCTTATGGAACGATAAGAACTTCTAAAATAAGAAATTTCGTTTGAAAAGTCAAAAGTCCGTAAATTTAAAGCTTAATAAAACCTGGCAAAAATGATAAAAAATGTTTCTCTCTTGTGTTTCACCAAGACCAAAAGTTGGTTAACAAAAGAAATAAATATCCTCAAATAATATTACAAGTAGCAATATAAGTATGTACATGTTGGTCAAATATAAGAGGCACCTATCCTAGATGGACTAATTCTATGCCGAGTCCCTACAAGTGAAATGCATAAGATGCGTATAACCAGAGTCTATTCCTGGAAATACCATTGCATATGGCTTTATACTAGTTTGTTATCCTGACAATGAAAGGCGACTGTAATGAAAACGAGTGGACGCCGGGAAATGTGAAGGACAACTGACCTGTAGCAACACTTCCACCTCACTGTTGGTCCTCCCATCTAAAAATATGTGTGACTAAAATATCTTTCCTTTAAGCATAATCGTATTTCTGGTATCTCAATAAAGGCTCGGGAGAACTCGTCTCTCGAGTGCATAGTGTGTGGAGGCTGCAGACTCGTATGGTTGTAAAGTGAGAGAAAATAGTTTACATTACACTTAAATAATATCAAACAGTAAATGAGTAGTCAATAAGAAAATTAAGAGCCAACATAAGTATACAATAAATATCCAAAGTAAAGTAAAGACAAATAAAATCGACATTAATGCTCGAATTCTAATTTGTATTTAAAAATTTCAAAGATTGGAGTCGCTAAAGCCGCTACACTCTTTTAATTACAACCTCTCGCATCTGGAAGGAAATGAAGTGAATTTCATTATCAAAGGGCTCTTTCCCATTGAAGTGACGTATTGAGAAGGGATTAATTTTATTTTTCTGTGTCGCTACTTGAAATTGTGTTTTGTTCCAAGTCTCCTATTGAATTCCTAATCAACAGGAAATACTTTATTTGGTCTTCGAAAATAAAAGACTGGGTAAGGGAATTCTGTTGACCGAGGGAAGGTGTTAGGCACCATCGAGTCCCGTGGGTTGTAGGAATGTCACTTTATCAACTTATATTTGACTTAACCTCAATTTTGGATACATTATGCTTAAGAAGTCATTGGTTCCCCTTCTGCTCTTTTAAAATTTCTTGAAATTAATTTAAATTATTAATGGCTGGCATACTGGTAGAAGCGTCTCGACCTTACCAAACGATTAACGCAATTAAAAATCTATCCACACCATTAAATCGACTTCAAATATGGTAGATGAATTTTATTAAGACGACTTCTATTGGTAGTAGTTTCCGACCTCATCGTTAATTGTCATTTAGATTAATTAAATTAACTTTTGGGTTGGGAACCCAAACCTTTCCTTTACCGAAATTAATTAGGCCCAGAACGTTCGCTATTTCAAGAAGCTACCGTTAAGATTTCATACTTCACCCGATTCATAAATGACTCAAGATTTACAAAGTACTGATGGGGCATTTCCTCGATAAATGGAATATATACGATTCGAAAGAGTGAAAACACACCACCAATCAAATCGGTCTAAAAGCTTACCTATCAATCCCAAGATTATCCAACTAAATAATAACAATAATAATAATAATAATAATAATAATAATAATAATAATAATAATAATAGTATAAAATTGTAAATGAAATACTATATGAACTCCATATTAGAAATCAATTATGCACCATTATTGCATAATCCAACCTAAATCCAATTCTAATTTTATCATATGCTAGATTTAAATTTTCTGAATCCAAATATTTCTACCCCTGAATGAGGAACCAATCAAAACAAATTCATGTGGTATCCAATTTAACCACCAGCAAAGATATTCATAGTAGAAAATTCTCACATAACTTGATCAAAATATCTCAAGATTAACATCACTTGGAACAGAGGTATTGTAAGAGAGCGAGAGCGAGAATGACCTTCGCAAATTTATTTCATTTAAAATGAAACTCTGTTTTACCGCAACTATGATTTTTCGACGCCAATTCCAACAGTGGTATTGAGCACGACCTTGACCGGAGCTTTGGATGTGTGACCAATTCACTGGAAATCTCACACTAACCGAACAACAAACTCGATTAATTTAAATCCTTCTGTGCAGAACTCTCTCTATGCTATTGTGTGAATGAACTCCTAAGAGAAGAGTCCCCTCCAAACTATATATTTTCTTTTCTTGATCTCTATGTGCTTGTGAGTGGTGTGAATAAAACTCAAAAATTAGAGTGTATGTCGTGAGGTTAAAAGTGGAGTCGATGACATCTCCTAAAAATGAGAGTGTGTATATATGTATGCTTGGAGGAAAAGGAAAGAAAGGAAAAAATGCACTAAGAAATGTGTGTATGAGTGCTCTGTGTGTATATGTATTTTCCTCCGATCCTCCCTTTACATTGCTCATCCCTTCTCCCTTTTCTAAGGAGTGTGTGTGTAGTGTATATGGGCGGAGTGTATTATGCTAGAGGAGAAAGAAATGAAAAGAAAATCGGAGATGTGTAAAGTGAGCAATCTTGGAGAGGAAGAAAAATATGGTCGTGTGTAAAATGTTTGTTACAGTAGAGATAAGCAAGAATTTTGCCACGACGAAAATTAATTGGTTCTTTTATTTAGCGGTTTTAAAATAATAATAATAATAATAATAATAATAATAATAATAATAATAATAATAATAATGCTAAATAATTAAAGGGAGGTTAAAAATAATTAACTAAAAGCTAGATAAGAAAAATTTTTATCATTTTTTAACTTGAAATAAAACTAAAATTTCCAAATTCTAAAATAAATAAATATTTTGTACTACTTTAAAAAAATTCACGAAAAAATCTACTAGAAATAAATATATATTTAAAATATGAAAATTAAGTAAAAAAGATGTTTATCGCTAAAATAGTGTAAAACTCACGGAGGGTCAGCCGTGTCTACAGTGGGTCACCTCGTTACCTTCACGCTCTAAAACCTTATATCCTTAACTGAACCGGGCCGACTACGACTCACCTAACTAATCGTGGCATTGACTACGACTGTGGTGTCCAACGTGAGGCATACATTGCCGGCCCTTCCTTCATCCTTCAACCGCCCGACTGTGTGACCTAACGTTCGTGGAGTCGACCTACCGTGGTCACACCTGTTGTCACCCCAACTTGAAAAATTTCCAACAAGTCAAACTCGTCACCACAAGTCACTTAACGAATCGTGGTCACCGATGGGTCACAGATGACCTGCTCTGCGGATTCTAGTGTAGAAAATTACGTTTTCTCCGTTTCAACTTCCATTTCTCGATCTTAGGTCTTTCCGGGGTATAATAATATTCTCCTTGGGAACATTCGTCCTCAAACATTGAAAATCATATAGAAAAGCAGAGAAATGCAATCATCATACTTAAACACCGCTATAAGTGGAAATCACGGAATAACTACCTCCGAACCGACCATGAGTTTCATACATTCATATACATGAAAGAAATCGGGAACATGAACCTAACATGAACATGAATAGAGTTTTAGGTAAAACCGATACCTCAGCCGGAATCGAGCCGTAGGGAACAAATATGTATCTAGCCATCATATCTCGCTTCCGCTTCCCAAGAAGCTCCTTCAACTTGCTAATTCCTCCACAAAACTCACCGGAGCTACTCTTTTTTCTTAGCTTAACCCTGGATTTATCCAATATTTTCACCGAACCTCCTCATACTAAGGCTATCTTCACACCGACACCGCTTCACTGGAACAACTAGAGCCGGATCACCCAAACACTTCTCTAGAGCAATACATGGAAAATTGGATTGACTCAAGCTAATTCGGGAGGGCAACCCAATTCATATGCTACCTTGCCAACTCCGCTTCACACCCGCACGGGTCAACATAATGGGACTCTCTTTGTTTCCTTTCTTTACGAACTCATCACTCCCTTCATGGGAGACACCTTTAGAAACACCTAATCATCAACTTCAAACTCGAGTTTTCTCCTTCTCATATCCGCATAAGGCTTTGGAGACTCGAGTCAGCCTTTCAACCTGCCGTCATCATGAGTTGAACCTTCTCCATGGCCTCTGGAGTAAATCTCGGGGTCCTACCACGTCGCTTCACCCCACTTCAAACCAACCAATAGGCGATCACATCTCCGCCTCATAGGATAGCCTAAAATGTGAGTCATCCGAATGTTGGAATGATATCTATTATTATATGTAAACTAAATAAGAGGAAATGTTCATCCCAACTATCCTGAATTCAATCACACAAGATCTTAACATGTCCTTAAGAGTCTAAATAGTCTAATTGGCCCACTGGACTGCTTACGGATGAATAAATGCTTCGACTGAAAGTACCAAGCCCTTTTTGAAATGATCTTACGATTGAGGTAAACTTTTGTATCCCTATCTCGATATGATGTACAAGGGAACTCCATGCACCAACTAGCTCTAATGTATAGTTTGGCATAATCCTCCGCCTAATCGTAGTTTTGACTAGTAGAAAATGAGATGTTTTGGCCATCCCTTGGCCCACAACAACCTTAATGGAGTCATATTGTCGATTTAGAAAAGTGGGCAAACTTGTAATGAAGTCCATATTAATCTCCGTCCACTTCCCTAAGTAGGAATACTGATGTCCTAAGCACACCTCCTATCTTTGATGCCCACTTTCACCTCGCTGACAGCCGACACTTAGCCAAATTTTGCAATGTCCTTCTTCATGATATTCCACCAATAGACTTCCGCAGGTTCACTGGCACATCTTGGTGGCACCTGAGCGGCGGGAATACCTTGAACCATGAGGATGGTGCAACATTCGATTTCTTAAATCATCAATGTCCAGACACACAAGAAACCCCGATATCAAAGCAAACCATCTCCCCATTTGAAGAAAACCTCTACCTTCGTATTCCCGAATAGCCTTTAACTTTACCAAAATAGGGTCCTCGTCTTGTCTAGCTTACATCAGTCACCAAGGAAGGTTCTGATCCATTTCCCAATAATAACATCGTCATCGGCTCAGTCAATCAAACGAACTCCCAACCTCACAAGTCGATGCATATCCTTCACCAACTCCTTCCTCCCCTCCTCTATATGGGATACACTTCCATAGAGAGTCTCTGCTATGTGCTGTCATAATACATTAGCCTTACCCCGAATGGGTAAAAGACAATCATACCATAAATTCCTTCAGTAACTCCAACTACCTTTGACGTGAGATTAAGATCCTTCCCTCGTGTAAACACTTATTGTAGGATTTTATGGTCTCGTAAACACATCTACATGGATCCCGTACAAATAGTGTTACCAAATCTCAAAGAAAATACCACCGCGCTAATTCAAGATCATGTTGCAATTTTTCTCATGAACCTTCAGTGTCTGCTTAGAAGCATATGCTATAATCTTTGGGTGTTGCATCAACACACAACTCAAGGTCGATCCTCGAAGCATCACAATACACCACAAACCCATTGGTACCTCCAGTGTAGGGTTAATATTTCCATGGCCGAGGTGAGTCGATCCTTCAATTCTTGGAAGCTCTTCCTCACAAGCCTCCGACCATTGGAATTTCACTTCTTCTGAGGTCAGCCTGGTCAATGGTGCTGCAAATGATGAAAACCCTCAACAAATTTACGATAGTACCTAGCTAAACCCAAACCTCCCGAATATCTTAAGGATTCACCAGTCTGGGCCAATTGTTTACCGCTTCTATCTTTTTAGAGTCCAATCTTATACCCTCGGCCGACACCACATGGCTCCAAAAATGATACTAAGTTCAACTGAAACTCTCACTTGCTTACCGTTCGCCATGCCTCGACACTACACGTTAAGTGCACGTGTCGTAACAAGTAGTGCGGCTCAAGTAAGCTACATCGATCCCACGTGGACTGACTACGGCAAAATTTACTCAAGTGTCATTTATCACATTAAAAATGCAGCATAATAATGTAAAGAAAAGTTTTTATATTTTGTTATCTAATTTTATACTAAGGTTAAAATAAATATAAAGTGAGTCCTTAACTATGAATGTGAGCATGCCGAGGCTAAACCGAACATGTAGAGAGAAATTCTAATTATCGACAAGTTGGTTTATCTTTCTCCTAGCTGTTGGGTCGAAACTTCTACCTAGTGGGATTAAAACTTGTATTTAACCCAACTCAAGAACTGTATGAACCTTCCACCTTACATTTCGTGATAAGAAGAAATTCATGTTCTAGCCAGTTACAAAACTGATTCCACACTTGACTACTACGACTTTCGTGTATATTTCTATCCCGAAGGTAAACTTCAATTCTCAATTTTCCCAACCAAGAAAAGATCATATCCTATTAATTCACAACTTTCCAATTTCGTGCTCTCTCGATAAGTGAAAACCGACTTTTTAGATTTACATTAACATTGGCCAAACACAATGCAAAAGAAGAACAAGAATTAATAGAACAAATCAAGGAAGAAAAGATGAAAAAAAAAAATGATCAACAATTACATTTCAATACAATTGTTCCTAACCTTAGCAAGAAGTGAAATTGGGCTTACCTATTGTGGATTAAACATCGTTAAATGAGTGTAAATCATACAAAAATTGAAAGAAAGGGAGGAAAGAGATAGAGAGAAACCCTAAGATTTTCGTCCCCTCAACTCGCCTGTAACCCACGTTGCTCCACCAAGTCGAATAATTAAAAATGAATCTAAGTGTTCTATTTATACCGGTGAGAATTCTTTCCCCGGAATAGAATAGCAACGTGTCAGCCGGAGTGCATCACCGCGAGCACCGCTCCGTGACACGGGCGCAAACGTGGGAGGCTCTCTCGGAAATTGGCCGTCCAAGTAGTTGTCCCCAACGTGGCACGATATGCAACGCGGAGCTTGACCAATGTGACACGGCACAAATGCGTACCCTTACTGGAATGTCAAGTTCCGTGTTAATAGGTCCAACGCCACTGCATCAACGCGAATCCCTCTCCTCAAAATCTTTGCAAATTAAATCTTCCTGACAGAATGCATTCTTCACATGGCAAGCCATGGATACCGCTCCATCGCGGAGCCCTTAATTTTTGCCCCTTGGCCAATTCCTTGCTCGCTCCCGAGTCCACTCCGTTTCCTCCCTAAATATGCATCTTAGCTCCATAAAAAGTACGTTTTCCTGCAAACAATGCTAATCATGTTGGTTAGTATAAATTCACACTTTCCTACAATTTACATGAGAAAGTACAAACATTGTTGGATAAACAAGGCAAAAATGATGCATTTGAGATCACTTGGGCATATAAATATGCCCCGCATCACCTACCCTACCACTTAAAATCTTGTTCGTGCTCGAACAATAATCTTACACTCATGCAAATTGACACCCCATCATGGCTGGCTTTGGCTCGCCAACTGAGCTGCGGTTATACCGATTATTTATATACAAATCATCAAGAAAACATGCATAGTATCATCATTAAATGACATTTAACATATCAAGACTCTCCTAGGCTCAAGAGTCGACCGACACGGGCAAACTCATGCAACTTAGTTGACCAAGATATCCGACACGAATTTCATTCTTTCGCCAAATATGTGCCCTCACATCACAAGAGAATTTCCTCTTAAATCATGAACTCTAAAGCATTTCATGCAAAAAGTATACACCAAATTTCACTCTCTCTCCCAAAAGAATTCACATGCATCGTGTCATGACCTATAGGCTTGCCTCTAGTGTATTACTCCACTAATAGGCAGATGCCATGATGTAAGATCACGTAAGACTTAACGGATTGTAATGCTGTGTAAGCTACGGAACTAGTATATACCGGGCTAAACTTGCAATGGCTAGAAACTAGCATCCTTAAGCGCTTTTTCAATACATCCCATCACACTCTAGGCATAATTTCTTCCTTCCTCCTCCCAATCTTGAAGTCTTTCTTTATTTTTGTTCCCCTTAATTTCTTACATTACCAGATTTCAGACAACAAAGATTAGTTATACAACTTTATTTTCAAATCGGGCAAGTGCACCTTTGACTCTTTTCTTTATCATCACTTTGCTTTTTCCTTTAGTTTTCTTTCACCATTTCTTACCTCTTTACACTGTGGGAAAATTATTTTTTTTCTTGAGCGCTAAGAGCTTTGGATCAGATTAAAGGCTAATGAAAGAGAAAGGGTTAAGCCTTGCCATACCTTTCGACAAAATAAAAAAAATAGGCGAAAGCAAGCTCAATGGTTTACTAGGATTTGACATTCGAGGTGAGTATGAAAAAGAGAAAACTTTAGGCTAAAAAGAAACGCTCATATCCTTTCCTACACTACACTTCCTTCATTTCGCTTCGTCACACAACAGGCAAGTTCTAGACACTTCACAACAGCATGAAATATTCGAGACTCTACTAGACACTCATTGCACATGCTCAAATTTCAAGACATATTCACAGACTCTTCAATCGCCTAATTACAAGAATTCAAACATACTCCTCTAATCACACCTAATCGAATTCTATGGCCTAGGATCTCATATACAAATTGCATGCTCTCATACGAATCACACTTTGCATTCTAAACATCACAGCATAACACGCAATAAGAATTTCGTAGCTACAGAGTAGCAACATGCACGGGATACAACTAACAACAAAAATTTAAAGACAAAAGCTACTCCTATCGACTACATTTAACTTAAGACGGTCGTCATCCATCCATCATAGGGAACAGTCACTATTTATGACTTCGGTTCAATGGGACTCTTCTCGTAAAAAGAATCAAAACAAACGCCTAGAAACTCCAATCATAAAAATAATTAACGAAAATTTTAAAACTATCATGATTTCGATAAAACTATTTACATCACACTAGCTAACAACATTCAACAGCACACAACAGTTTCCAAAAAGATATTTGCTACTACAAAATATACACACAAAAAGCATAGTGTCACAAAATTCGTTAAGCAGCCAACAACAAAGCACGAATATGCTACACAAATCAAAACGAAAACAGCACCACCTAACTACTCCCCACCCCACACTTAAAACCGAAAACTATCTCCAGTGTTCATATAATCAACAAAGCACAAACAAGTGGGTGGTGAAACTCCCTGATCAATCAAAGTATTCCACTTCTTCATCGTGGCCGCCTCGCTCGTCTCCCTTGTCTCGAAATCTCCCCGCCGTCCTCTTCTCGACTCAACATCGGAATCCTCTTGACGTGTCTCCTCATCAGTGGGGACATCATCCTCCACTGTGCTCCATAAAGGTCAAGCCCACCCGATATAGAGCCCTGTCAAGCACAAAGGGTAGTCTAGGTCAAGTCGCCATAGCCATCCCCTCGCTTCGCCGCTCCCGCCTATGCGCAATGGAGTATTCGTGATCCCTAACATGTGGGCCATGTATCACCATCCCGAGCATGTCACTCGGCTAGTGTAAGAACTGGACCGTGGAGTGTGTGTGCTGGGTGCCTTGTCTCTCGTGACGTCCACTATGACACCTTCATCTCATGGATATAGTCCAGGCCTCTTCCTCCACATCTAGGCCTCAGGAACGTGGCCGCGAAACCGCCAAACTCGTACTGGGTAGCCTCTTTTGATGCAACTGTTCATGGCGGATATGATCACCGCCCCAACATTTATCTCCAAATTTCATCAGGTATATAACAGTTTGCCGCGATCCTGGTGACATCTCGTCATGTGCACTCCCGGAATCAAGCAGAACACACTATTTTCGCCTGTGATTCGGCTTCCTCGTTCATCCGTGAGTAAGGCACTTCATGGTAGCCTCTCTCCTTATGCCTCGGCCTCCAAATGCTTGCCGAACTGCCCACACAATGCGCGTCCGATATCCGGCGTAAGGTGGAGTGATATTCAAACTTTGCCGTATACATGGGAGTCTGTGTTCTGCGCCCCCCAATATGGCATTCAGTGATGAGGCCTAAGGGTGACAATCCTGCCCCTTATTTTGATGGTGTGATCGGCGATGCCGGGTTCCACCTGTATAGACCTCCCGAATCAAGTGCAGACTCTTGGGCTCTTCAAAGATGAATCCCAGCCCGACAGTGTCAATCCTGTGGACTATGGGAGGGAATCCCCGTGCTAACGCTCTCCCTTGCAATGTGCTCTCAGGAAGTACTTGTTCTCCTTTGTGCTTTGTGTACCATTTCTTCCTCTCCTCTATCACCCATCGGGTTCCGTATTGAGGCGTTTTGGCCGCGTGGAACCGCTGGTGCCGCTCGGACCGCTGTTCCCGCTCCGAGCGCCTTTTCTTCCTAGCGCCCGACGTAGATGCGCCTTCCCTTTGTCTTTGTCGCTTTGACACGTTCTTTGCCCAATAAAGCGCATAATCTCAAATGTCGTACGATTTAGAATTGGCTTCGACTTTGTCAGAGTCAGACCACCCCACACTTAATCTCTTAGCCACATTTATAGCATTACTGGGCAGAAGAATAATGCTTATTTCTAATTTAAGTAAAAATAAGAAAAACAAAAAAAACACAAACAACATGCCGTTGTGCATTCAGAGAATTCGACTAAGTAAATTCATTTGTACTACTCTGACTTCGTACAACTAACATACAATGTTACCGCGATCACAATTTTATACAAGCAAAGCACTTAGCAAATGAAAAAGAAAAAAAAAGAAAACTATTTATCTACACAAACCTATGCCTACTAATTTCTCTGTAATTCGCCAATTTCATGCAATTTCAACGAATTTTATACTCCCAAAATTTATCGCGCCTTAGCATAATAACAAGTAAGCACAACACACCACCTCACTCAACATGCATAATCTAATAATTTTCACATTTCAAAGTAATTTTAACTTCTTCCTCGAGATACCAACCCTAGCTAGCAATTTCGTACAAAATTCAATCCAATATGTAATTAATCTCGCTCATATAATCACAACGCTACTATGAACATCAATCAACAACAACTTAATTGAATTTAAGCTCGATTTCTACTTAGGCAAGGTTTACTCACCTCATGCTCAAAATCGAAAAAATTTGACAAGAATTGAAGTTGAGTTTAAGAACATACCTTTAATCCGATGATATCGAAGAAAAGTTGAAGAAATTTAGATCCTAGGTCCGTGTCACGCTGATGGGCGATGGTTTTTCGGGGGTTTGTCGCAGTAAGAGGGAATGGGAAATGTGGGAAAAAATGAGGCGATTTTGGTGTTAAACAGGGTTTTCAAGCACAGTCACTCCTGCATCTGTGACCCGACAAAGGGATTACACCTCAACGTGTCCCGGCGGGTAACGCGGAGCACCCTCTCCGTGACACTGAGCTACTGTGGCCAAAGATTCTAGAATTTCTTAAAATACTGCATTAGGTTTCCAACGTGTCATGGAGGGTAATGCGGAGTCCCTCCGTGACACGGAGCCAACGCTGCGGCTCAATGTTTCATACCTTTTTAATTTTCTTGTTTCAATTTTTCCTTTGCGTTCTTTTTACTTCGCCCTCCGTTCAACCTAAATTTATCTTAAAACAAGAAATTGGATAGAAGGGAGTTCTTTTCAAATTGATTAGTCAAATAAAAATATTATTAATTTTTTATATTTACACAATTTTTGTCTTTTCTTTTTTTTTATTTTTTTTTTCTTTATCTCGTACATTTATAAACGATAAATCTACCGGTTGCCCCGTGCAGCGCCCGGTTTACCATCGCGGCTCGACGTCCTTTACGCTTCATTTCGCCTCTAGGGTGACGGACGTTTTCTCACGGTAACCCATCCTCACCCCGGTCGTTTACTCCTGCTTCTGGGGTTTTCCCATTAACTCAGACTCAAAGCCCCGAGCACTGTGCCTTTGCTCAAGCACGCTTGATCACCGAGAGTTCCTCGTACATGGACGGGAGCTTGGGCCTTGTACACATCGAACACCTCCACCTTGTCGTGTGTTTCCTGTGATAGTTAGCTGCCCTCGCAGCTACATCTATTAGCGCTTTCCCGGTCGCTAAGAAAGGACGCCCCAAATAAATGGGACTTCCAAGGCCTCTGCTCAAGTCCAAGACAATGAAATCTACCGGGAAGATCAGGAGCCGACTTGTACCTTCGCACGTCCCTCCACAATACCGTCTGGCCTCGCTAAGGAACGACTCCGCGAGCTACAAGATCACCGTTGCTGGTCTAGGACTTCTAGCCCCAACTTCTGAATACCGAGGTCGGCATCAAGTTAATGCTTGCTCCCAAATCACATAATCCGCGAGCTCGGATACTCGCCCCAATTGTGATTCGAATTGTAAAGCTCCTGTGGTCTTGAAGCCAGGGGCAACTGCTCAGATCCGGGAAGTGTACCTCTTTAAGAGACACCGTGGCATACTCCGTCAATCCGCTTTTGTTCGCCATGATGTCCTTAATGCACTTTATGCATTTCGGCACTCCCCTCAGAAACATCGACAAGAGGTAAGTTAATGTGTACCGTTTAAGCACCTCCATGACCTTTTTGAAACACGCCTCCTCCTTGTGTTTCTTTAATCGTTGAGGGAACTGGCCGGGAGGTCTTTCTCACCCAAGATCCTTTTTCTTCCCTCTCATCACTTCGCCCTCTCCGTCGCCAAGCCCTGACTCGTTGAGGTGGTCTTTCCGGGTTCCACCTCCTTAAGCCGCAAAACCACTCCCTTGTGGTCACCGCATTCACTCGCTTGGGGTTGGGGTCCGTGTTGTCAAGTCCTCCTCTAGGCCTCGGTGTTTTGGCTCCAGCATTGCCCAAACCTGTACTCCAAATACTTTGGTAGCTAACTGATTATTCTTAACATCGGCTACCAATTTAACATAGTCACTTCGCAATTGAGCTTGGTTAGCTATCATGCTCTCAACATCTCCTCACGTCGGGTGATGGTGGTGGAGGAGGGGCATTGTTGTTTTTGTACTATGACCGATAGTTTTGATGCCTCCGTGATTCCTTTGCACCCCGACTAACTCGCCCCGATGGTCAGCTGCTACCCCAAGAGAAATTCGGGTGAACCTCCAGTTAGAATTAGCCGTTACCATATCACGTGATTATTCCTTTGTGCATTGCTGAAAAGTTCACCGAGTCGGGATTTTCTCCACAACACACAGCTGAGTGTTAATTACTCCCGCATACTTCACACCAAATCTCGCGCACCGTATTCACCGCTCTATGACGATTCATGCCTGCGTTACCGAAGTGGTGTTGAGTCGAGCCCCGCAAAGAAGCTATCTCAGGCAAATGATAGCTGTAAAACCATCCACTTCTAAGACTCCAGCTGCTTTCCTTGCTCCTCCCCTGGAAGAGTCCGTATTCCACTCCGATTTCCCGCGAAATAATACGATTCAACAAAGTATAGAGCTCATCATAAGTCTTTTCTAATGCTTGTCCCCAAATTCGCAGAGTCTAGCAAATTTCTTGTGGGGCTCCAAACCCTCTATAAAAAGTGTGCACCAGCACATCATTGGATTGCGGTGATGAGGACAATCCCGCAATAAATGGATTTGAATCTCTCCCAAGCTTGATACACATTCTCCTCTCTTTGCTTAAACTTAGAATTTGACTTAAGTCTTGGCCGTTTTACCTCTGATGGAAAGAACTCTGATCAAGAAACTTCTTGCAAGATATCCCACGTGGTTATAGAATTTGGTGGCTCAGTTTTCACCCACCTTTGGGCTTCTCCTAAAAGTGAAATGGGAACAATGTAAGCTCGACATAACTGGGCCGACACTCCAACGGAATGGGTGTCACTTATCTCCAAAAAAGTTTGAAGATGCTTGCTGTGATCCTCGGTGAGGGTGACTCCGTGAACCGCCCGCTGTGTGCAATTGCATCATGTTTTGTTTAAGCTCGAACCTCCTCCTGGCTCAGGTTTGTGAATGGTAGACGTGACATTGCTAGCACGTGGGATTGCCAGTCGCGAACCGGCCTAGCCGCTACTTCTGCACTAACACGCCCTACAAGTGGTGGATTCTGGGTGGTTGCCCAGATTGTTTGTCCTGAGTAACCGCAGTTTTCTCTCTAGAGCTTTCCGTTGGCGATGGAATTGTTTTCCTACTTCTAAGGATGGATCCACCAGCCTTCTTGTTCCTGCCGCTGTTTGATGTAATCCGTTATCCAGAAATACAAAGCAGACCAAGTTGTCAAACACTAATATAAAGAAATAGAAAACTAACACTTTAAGAAAATAATTTCCTGCCACTTGCCAGTCCCCGGCACGGCGCCAAAAAACTTACCCGGGCCAGCCTGGATGACTACACGCAAGTGCACGTGGTCGAACAAGTAGTAAGTGGCTCAAGTAAGCCTAGCATCGATCCCACAGGACTGACTTTACGGGGGCAAAATTTACTCAAGTGTCATTTTAATGCTACTCTAAAAATGCATAACAATGTAAAGAAAAGTTTTTTATATTTTGTTATCTAATTTTATACTGAGGCTAAAATAAATATACAAGTGAGTCTCGAACTATGAATGTGAGTATTGAGGCTAAAACTAACATGTGAAGAAATTAATCATCATACAAGGTTTATCTTTTCTCCATACACACTTAAACTCTAAGGACAAACTCTCACATTTAACCCAACTTTAAGAATCAGCATTCTTCCACCTACATTTCTATGATAAGAAGAAATTCATGTTCTAGCCATGCAAAACCGATTCCACACTTGACTAATACGACTTTCGTGTATATTTCTATCCTCAAGGTAAACCAATTCTCAATTTTCCCAAACAAGAAAAAGATCAAGACCCTATTAATTCACAATCAATTTCGTGCCTTCTGAGGAAACCGACTTTTGATTTACATTAACATTGACAAACATTAATGCAAAAGAAGAACAAGAATTAATAGAACAACCATGTAGAAAAGATGAAAAAACCAAAGGACTGCACAATTACATTTCTGTCAATTGTCTAACTCTCAAGAAGAAGTGAAATTAGCCACTCATTTGTGGATTAAACATCGTTAAATGAGTGTAATTATACAACAAATGAAAGAAAGGAGAAAGAGATAGAGAGAAACTCCTAAGATTTCCGTCCCTCAATTCACCAGAATCACGTTCTAAGCTCACCAAGTCGTAGAATAATTAAAAATGAACCCAAGTGTTCATTTATACTCAAGAGAATTTTTCCCGAATAAAAGTAACGGTCACTGAGTTCATCGCGGAGCACCGCTCTGATGCAACAAGTGAGGTTCTCGACTGGCCGCCCAAGTACTGTCCCCACCACGACATGCAACAGAGCTTGCCCAGCTGCAGGACATTAAAGGCGAACGCGTCCTTCACTAGAATGTCAAGTTCCAGTGTAATAGGGTCCAACGTGCCACGCGCACGAACGCAGCATTCTATGGAAATCTTGCAATTAAATCTTCCTGGAGCTGTAATGCATCCACATGCAAACGTGACACTACTTCCATCGCGAGCCTCTTTATTTCTTGCTTCCTTGGCCAATTCCTTGCTCTGCTCCGAGTCCATCTCTGTTTCCTCCCAACATGCATCTTAGAATTGATAAAAGTATGTTTTTCCCGCAAAACAACGCTAATCATGTTGGTTAGTATAAATTCACACTTTCCTACAATTTATATGAGAATGTACAAACATTGTTGGATAAAATGCATACAAAATGATGCATTTGAGTGTTTCCACTTGACATGGTAAATGGTGCCCTGTGATTTACCAGAGCTTTAGCAGGTATAATTGACATCCCAGAGAGTCTATAGCACCACCTTCAATCAGAGTGTACGCTCCTTCTTGCTCCCAAGAGTATATCAGATGTCATCGATAAACATGATCACCCTGTTCATCAAACTAGATAAAGCTAAGCAGGAATACTTGTTATTCCAAAAATACATAACTATAAACTCACAATGACCATACCACATCCTAAAAGTCAGTTCTGGATATCACTCTCCCAAACCCTCGAAATACGGTCTCCTGATTTATGTATCTTTGAAATGCACTTAGCACCCTGGAAACTAATCAAACAAATCATCAATTATGATGAGTGGATACCTGCTGTTACGGTGCACTGTTCAATTCAAGCCATAATCAGTACACATACGAAGAGAACCATCTTTCTAAAGTAAAAATGACCTGTATACCCCATGAGGATTTGCTCGGTCCGATGAATCCCTTTTCTGGAAAGGTCTTTCAACTGCTCCTTCCACCTTTAACTCAAGTAAAGCCATTCATAAGGAGACATGGGGATATAGGCTATGATGGGTAAGAAGGTCAATAACAAATCAATCTTCCATGGAGAAATCTTCTAAGTAAATCATCCTGGGAAGACTTCCGGATATTCCACATTAATGGGAATTGACTAGATAGTTTGCCTTGATATAGCATCCTAAACCCTAATTAGATGGTATACGTAATCCTTAGAGATGATCTTTCCAGCCTTAAGGTAGGAAAGGAAATGACCATAGATACATCTGAATCACCCTTCATTCTGGGACTGTCACCAAAAATAAACTCTACCACACGGGTTCTACAAATTAATCGAGGAAAACATGCAAATAGATAATCCAGTGCCGAGGATAACATCAAATGTCATAGCTAACTAATAGATCATGTACTTTATAAAGAACTTCCTTGGCTGTGAAATCTCTATACACTCGCCTAGATATAACTGGCTCACACTAGAGCAGGACAGAGAAGGTTTCTTATAGGATTTGGATGACTCGAAGCTACTAGTAATATAGTCATCACAAAATACAAAGTAGGTCTGGGATCTACCAAAGCATATACATTAAGGGGAAAACTCGTGACATAAAGTGTGACTACATCCGGGGAGACCACTTGTGCTAAGAGAAGGCCGCACGAGATGGGCAAGATGCCGTGGTTTTGAATCGAAGCCGGGTCTTGGCCCCTATCATGGCCTTGTCTAGTTGTTGGGGAATCTCTAAGCATATATCCGGGATTCCCACATCAAGAAAGCACCACGCTTAACACTAATTTGTGTGTCTCCAACACACAAGCCGCAAATCGATACTGGAATCGCTGGGCCGACTGCTCTGACCCCTAGATCCTGATGCTCATCCCTATAGTCGTGCCTAATTCTAGATAGAACACTCAGCTGAAGATCATGGGGATGTAGATCTCAAATGGGACAGCTTGGTTGGTGTCCACCACTCCGGTCTCGACCGGCGAGAAACCATAGCCGTTTGTCCTAGCTCGTTGGCCTCTCTCCTTCAGATGTACTGCCTCCATCTGCTAGGAATAAAAACACCCGAGGAAAAAATCTATATCCCGATGGAGCATGGCGGTCCCACAATCCTTGTCTAGGTAGCCCGACACTCCATGTACAAACCCGACTCGAGAACTCCGATCAACCACTAACTCGTGCGTACATGGACAGACGAGTGAATTTAGGAATACTCCTAAACTGTCATCTTCCTTGCTTCAAGATCAAAACTCAACCACTTTCTGCCTTCGTCATCTCACGCAGGGAAGAACCGATCTAGAAAAGCGACGTGAAACTCATTCCAACCGATAGGGCCTGCTCCAACTCGGCCTCTACTATCCTTCCACTATTTTAACCAGATAAGTGCAACCCCCTTGAACTGATAGTGGCAGCAACCTAACACACCTCTCCAGTCGCCCCCATGACTGGTGATCTTTAGAATCATCGAGCAAACTAATGTAGATCCTCATCCACCTTGACCCAAGGAACTCGAGGGTTCATCCTCAAAATCTCTTAACCATCTGTCACTCGCCTTAAGCATTCCTGGGTGGCGGAGGGACATGCGCACGCTGCCGATTGACTCAAGTGTCAAGGCCTCGTGCTAGCATCTGAATGGCTGCCCTGAATTCAGCGTGGGAAACCGGCTCCGGTGCATGGTGCTCATAGGCTGGTGGGGCCTGTTTGTGCCCGTCTCCATTGCCATCCTCATGGACATTTCCATTTCTATTTCTTCCATTGTTAACTCTACGAGGAGGCATGATTCTGCAATCGCGATTAGCACGAGTTAGAAGGATAGAAAAATATTTCACTGCGTGACATAGATCATGAAAGAAGGGAACATTTTCTAAACGTCTCATAGTCTCTTCGTCATAAGTGTGGCACGCTTCACAACCATGAAAAAGACTCTACTTAATGCAGCTTTCAGACACCCTAGGATACTTCAAAATCTATGCTCTGATACCAAGTTTGTCACGACCTGAACATGGACCCAGATCGAGACATGGGACAAGGAGCCCCGTGAGACTCCAAGTTTACCCATTGCATGAACATACATCTACTCAATTTATAATAGCCGAAGGTTTATCATAATAAACATAGAGGAAGTCTAAACACAACATAACATCAAAATACAAATGTGGAGCTGAAGCTGAATACAATCTATGTCTGAAAAGCCTTTACGTTTGATGAGTTGATGGGACAATACCCCAACTAACTCTCTATGTCTGAAACTGTAATGTAAAGAAACAACTGATAAGAGAGGGTCCTCTGAAGATGAGGACTTACCAACTGAGACTGGATGCTGACTCCGGAAGCTGGCTAGTGATAAGGATGAGTTTGAAGATCGGAGCCTGTATTATTAAACGATACAACAAAGAGCATGTGGTCAGTACATGAAATGTACTGAGTATGCAAGATAAGTAAAAGTACTTAAGCAAGTAAAATCATTAAAACATGCACAATATAGAACATAATCAAGATATGAATCTGAGAGTAGGGCCTACATGAAATCTGAAATCATACATGAGGAGCCTTGGCTCAAACCATACCACAAGCTAAACATAAGTGGGAGTCTTGACTCCAAAGCCATGTGGTAAACTAATTGACATGAGCTATGTAGGTTGATGGTGTAGATAATGATGATAATGATCAGGAGTATAATCCTGATGATGACGATTGTGCTTAGAGGTCCAAGAAGTTCTTTTCTCTCTGTACTTGATATTTTTGTTTATGCACTGGGGACAGTGCACTGTTTAAAGGGGGGTAGAGGAAATAGATTTCCTATTTATTCTTTCTTTGCTAAATCTATAGTGGGTTGTAGCAATAATTGTCATTCTCTGTGTTAGTGGCTGGTTAGTGATTAATTAAACCCTGGTCTTTAATAGTTAGTAATGTGGATGGATCGATTCTCTATTATGTGATGTTATATGATTGTTCGTTTCTATTTTAGTTTTGTTTGGTTAATTGAGAGTCAGTTCTTTTATGTCATTATAGAGGTAGTGACCCTGCCCGATGATAGATGGATGAAGACCGTCTTAAGGGAAATTAGTCACATTTCTTTCATTTTTTAGGATAGAGTTAAAAAAAACTATACTTGTGTGTTCTTGATATTCCACTTAAAAGCTAATCTAGAAGTAATGAAGTGGTCATCGTGAATACATAAGAAGTGAAAATTCCATAAGAGACACATAGGTTATTTAACTTGACTCAAGAAAAAAATATTTTAGGGCTTAATAATGAAAATTTCATTCAATTTGATTGTGTGGATATGTGGCTATGGAAAATCAACTAAGATCATGATGCCATGAGAGGTGAGCTTGATTTGCTATGAGTTGTACATAATATAACATCTAGAACTTGCCTAAGTGTGTATAGGATAGCTAGTTATACCTTCCTTAACGCTATCCTTAGTTAACCCCTTTGAGCCGTAAGCCTTATTTTTCTTCTTAGCCACAAAAGAAGCATATTCCCCTTTGTTGTGAGACCTTTAGAATTTTTTATCCAACCATAGTCTGAGGCACTTTGAGATTTAAGAATAAAGGTTCCATCGAAGTAGAAAGAGTCGAGGGAATGGAAAGAAAGAAAAATAGTGATGGCGAGAGGTGATGATAGAAAGAGGGGTACCCATACAAAAGAATATGTCTACCTGCTGCTAGAACACTAATGAAAAGATCTGTAATGGTTGATTACTCTTGTTGAATATAAAGAGGGGCATAAGAAAAGAAAAGCAAAAGAGGATTAGTGAAGGAAAAGGTGAGTAGTGAGACAAAGTGGTGGACAAGAAAGATTAAAGAATGTCGTAAATTGCTTAGGACTTGTAGCCACTACTAAATAAAATCATGCCTACCTGTTCCTTATCCGACATTACAACCAGAAAAGTCCTTATGATCTTACTCTCTTTGAAATGACTAATTAGTCTGATTGTACATGAGGGGCAAGATTATGGTTTGTTGCATGTGTATGATACATCATTTATGGGTGTGAGTGTGTCTTGCTTATTATGTTCCAAGTTTTGAATTGATAATATGGGGAAGGAACATCACCAAATAACTGAGGGCATAAGATGGTTAAAGTCAATGTACTATGTGTTGCATTTTTCATACTTAATCATATTGATCCGATTTTTAAAATATGAGACAATTTTAGAAATTATGTATTTTTGAATGTGAAAACATCTGTGTATGCTTGATGTGCCGACGTCCCTCGCCATCGGCCGGCATGGGCATGCCCCCCGACGTCCCTCGCACTCGGCCGGCATGGGCATGCCCCCCGACGTCCCTCGCCATCGGCCGGNAGTAAGGATTGTTCGAGGACGAACAATGGTTTAAGTGTGGGGTGGTGATGTTGGGCATATTCTTATTCCCATTTGCCATTCTTTTACCCATATGTTACCTTATTTTGATATTATTATCCTTATGAAATGCATAAATTCATGCTTATGTGAGTTAAATGAGCTAACAAGGTGTGAAGAAAGAAGAATTCGGGAAAAGTTGGTCAAGTGAGATAGCTGGCATGGCACGCCAGCCACTAAAATTTGGAAAATATTGCACTCAGGTTGGTGAGATAGCTAGCATGGCATGCCAGATCCCAAACTTCAGAAGAATTGTGATCAACACCTTGGTGAGATGAGTGGCGCGACGCGCTAGAGGTATTTCAGACTTGAAAATTTTCCTAACACTCTGGTGTAGTGAGTAGCGCGGCATGCCAGGTCCTAGAAGTGCCAAATTTTGACTAAAACCTTGGCAAAATAGCTGGTGTGGGGCACTAGAGGCCAAACTTCAAAGGAAATTCAAGCCACAGTCTGGCGAGATGGAAGACGCAATGCGCGAAGGCCTATCTGGGGTGGATTTTCAAGTCTAAAAGCTGAACTTCTCAAGGGAGAAAGAGTCATTTGATACCTTCCTTATTGTAACACCTCATCCTAGAGAGGACCCGTCACTTGTAGCATCACAGCTTAATAGAGGAACAGACGGCCTATCAGTCTAGTGATGGACTTTCCATGTACCGTCATAGGCGAGCCTCTATGCCCCTATGCGATGGAGGATTTGATGGACCGTTGCGAGTGTGATAGCCCATCTTGAGTACTGACGGTAAGTGCCAGTTGGGACCTTCCTTGGGTTAAGGATTGATTGCATGATTGACGGATCATTGGGCTTGTGACGGCTCGTCGTGAGTATAATCGTGATGCCCAGTTGTCAAGTTTTAGCCCAATTTCCAGGGGTAATTTTATAATCTCCAAAGCTCTAATCCCTGTGTGATGTCTTTCTGGGAATCCTTAAAGGTGTGATTGAGTCTTTTACTTAGTTTGTTCTTCACTTTTCTCATACACCAAGTTTGGTAAAGATCAATGCTAAAAATTCTTCATCAACTTTCTTTCAAATGCTCTTTGCATCTTCAAATTTGGTTGCAAGTTCATCAAACCCAGGTATGTAGGGCCATGAATTGGGTATTTTTTTTCACCCTCATGCCCAATTTCTTCTCTAATTCATGAATTCAAGTCTACAATTAAGTTTATTGAAATTTCTAGCATTTTAACCTAATTCCATGCACATATCCATGCTATGCCTATGGGTCAAATTTTATCATGTTTCAATCATGGGTCAAATTCCATGAATGCTCACGTCGGGTATGTGGTTATAAGAATATGCCACTATTCCTCATGTTTTCAATTATTGGTGTTCATGACTTATTATATTATATTTTATGTCATATTTGACCCATTGATCAGTTTATGAGCTTTCACTTACGATTTCAAGCATGACAAGCTATATGATTTCTATATTCTAGACCTTAGGTCATTATGTTCAGCTTACTACGAGTACCTTATGAATAAGTATATTTCAGATATTTGGTTTTTAGATTGATGTCCCTCCTCTCATGATCTTTGTCGATTTATACTCATGATTTCATAGTAGATTTTACTAGCACGTTTTACTTGCCTTACATACTCAGTACATTCCAAGTACTGACCGCCTACTTTATGTTATATTATTTCATGATATAGGTTCAGGTGATCCCCCTCAGCCTCGTGGCTAGCTCGCACCCGTTCAGTTCAGCTTCATCTTGCTTTTGGTGAGTCCTCATCATCCGAGGACGTTTGTCATATTATGCTTGTTATGTTTTATTTTAGTTTCAGACTTGGACTTAACTGGGGGCTTGTCCCAACATCTCATCAATTAGTAGAGGCTTTCAGACATAGAGTTAGTATGTTTATCTTTGTGACTCTGCGTTGTGAAATTGTCTCTTTTACTCACGCTTTATGATATTTAGATTTCTGCTTATCAATGGTTAAGTTAAATTTCCGCTTGATTATGCTCTTAAGTCATGTTATGTATGAACCATGGGTTAGCTTGGAGCCATTCATAGTTCTAGATCTCGTGTCTCGGTCCGGTTCTGATAATGCTCAAACCATACCTCTTTACGAAGTATTAAGCGGACGTTTTCACTAAAGAACCCAACTAGAGGTTGGGATCGATCCCACAAAGAATACGAAAGGATATAGAAGAACGTTAGTGCTTAAGCTTTTTAGTTAAGTATTTCCTAAGAGGGGGGAATTTGTAAAAGTAATAAATAACAATGTTAAGAAATTATTTGTTGTTTCCAAATTAATGCAACTAACTAGGGTAAGTGTTCCCCATGACTTCATAACCACAAGGCGTTTTATACTAGTGATCTATTCTTGTCCTTAGCATGCAATATAGGTAAGTTAATTTCACCTAAATGGTTGGCCCCTTATTTAGATGATTATCACCATGCAACTTGGTCCGTCTATGGGTGTATGCTTTACTAACCCTTACCGTTGATATCGGATTAGCAATTCCTGAACAAGGTCAAGCTATTAGATGAGGGCTGATAGCCTCAAATATCCATTGTTAATCCCTTTTCCCATTCACTACCTCCTTGGTCCAGTAAGTAAGAATAAGGCAAGTTCTAATGTTTGCAACCGTTAAAAATCAATTAAAACGAAGGAAGAAACAATACATGCATAAACTCCATTTAAGAATCACTAAGTATCTTACCTATGTGTGTTAATTTGTCATGGTTCCCACAACCCTAGTTGTGGTGGTTTTAGCCTATCATGTTTATAAGTAAATTCATAGCATTTATAGACAACAAAAGTTAATACCTACAACGTTGATAGGAAGAAACTCACTTGATTATTACAACAATAAAGATGAACAATTCAACAATCGTGTCGAAGTTCCAAACGTCAGACACAAAACTTGTATCTAAAAACTTAAGACTTAAAACTCTAATCCTACTTGAAGACTTTTTGAACTTGAAACTTCAACTCTTGAAGACATTCCAACTTAAAACTTGATATCTATTACATGAGAATAAAAGGATATTTATAGTAGTAGATTTATGTTTTTCTTATTCCTTGATGAATTTGACTTGGGATTTAAATTTCCTTTTCCTAGTTGAAGTAGGAAAGCCAATTTTTGCCATTTTGGGAGCCTTGCGCGTCGCCCATGCCAAAGCCGTGTCTCCATGCCGCGATGCCAATTGTGGCAATGGGTCACCTAACGACTCGTTGTGCATGGGCACGAGTCGTTAGGCCCCTCGCGGTTTAACTCCTTCAAATTTCCAGTGTACCTTACGGTTGGTTCCAGTGATCTGCCAACGAGTCGTTTAGTCACCTAATGACTCGTTAAGTGTGTCGTCATCTTCACTGGTTACTTTGGCAATAATTTATCTTCCATCCTTCACGACTGACTTCACGACTCGTTACCAGATGTAACGAGTCATTCCCTCAACCCGTTAGGTAAACTGTCTCTGCTTCTTCAAACTTTAATAATTTCCCATGCCTTCAGATTCTTTTTATCTTCATTCCATAAGCCTCAAATACATTTAAATCCATCCTTTTTATCCCTAAAAACATCTAATCAAATGTGTTAGCTAATTTACACAAATATATAACATAAACACATGCAAACACACATAATTTTTTCTCCAAACATAGTAAAGTACGGGAAAAATATGTCTATGAAGTGTGTTAGTACGCCCTTCATCAACACCTCACACTTAAACTATTGTTCGTCCTCTAACAATCTATGCCGTCGTGGTACATTTTCGTTGTGCCTGGGTGGAGAGAATAGCGGGCATAATGTACCTCATTCATGATCTGCTGGCGGAGCCCTTAAATATCTGGAACACAGAGGCGACCCTTACATCGCAGCACTTTATCCTCAGTTATCTGAAAATCTGGCGCTTTCCCTTGCTGAATTTTGTCCCTATTTCTCTGACCAACTCCAGCTGCTCGAGCTGCAAATACACCAAACTCCCCATTGATTTACGGCTGAGAGCATCTGCTACTACATTGGCTTTTCCGGGATGATACAGAATGTCCACGTCGTAATCTTTCAATAACTCCAACCAGCGACGCTGTCGCAAATTCAACTTCCTCTGAGTGAAGATATACTGTAGGCTCTTATGATCTATGAAAATATCCACATGGACGCCATACAAGTAATGTCTCCACATCTTTAAGGCGTGGATCACTGCGGCTAATTCCAGGTCGTGGGTAGGGTAATTCTTTTCGTGTTTCCTTAGCTGTCTGGAAGCATACGCAACAACCTTACCGTGCTGCATCAACACACAACCCAACCCAATACCTGATGCGTCACAATACACTGAATAACCTTCTGTACCTTCCGGTAATGCTAACACTGGAG
>JACEIK010006963.1:69981-82273 GCA_018107945.1 Datura stramonium
ATTATTGTGTTCAGTCAAAACTTAGTAAAACAATATAAGTTCCCGTAAAGTATTTCAGAAATAGAATGGTAGCCTAAAGTGAAGTTTAGAAAGCATGTTAAAGATAGTAAATCATGTTAATATGAAATCCAGTCATACAGCATGATTCCCAGTAGATAAATTATATCTTGTTCAGTATTAGATTCAGCACAGTATGACAGAAGATTATATATATATACCATTATCAGTCTCAACATGTATTAAATACATACATATCACTATCATTAGTTCAGCATATAGTATATACAGATACATTATCATCACTAGCTTCAGCATATGGTATACGCAGTTAGTATTACTAGTTGAGACTACTGTATTGTCTTGGGGTTGGATTACCTAGCATTCATGACCGCCCCAGGGTTAATAGCTGTATCGACTCGTCCGCCAGAGGGCAAGGATACGTCACTCTACGGAGTGGCATGCCGTCCCACAGGGGACGAAGATGGGATGCCGGTTTCCCCATATTTTGCCTTGGTTGTCTTATATACACCCCCGTCGAGCGGGTACGCCCAAGGTGTTGATTCAGGAGTCCTCCAGACTCAGGTACAGTTATAGTCAGGGGCTCAGTAAGCCCAAGTGAACACCCAGGGGATCGGCAGGATGTTGATAGTTATTAGTGGAGATGGATGACCGGGGTAGGGGTATAGATTTCGTGCTGGTTGTACCCCCCGGCTTATGGGGGCCGGGTAAGGTTATGTGTGCTATGCTATGTTATGTTATGTTATGTTATGCCACGTTACGCTAGATACGAGTATATCGATAGTAGAGCATTACATTTCCAAGTATGTCTCCTACTCCTTCCAGCATAGTTGAGAACAGGCTTAGCTTTACATATTCAGTCAGTTTTAGTCTATTTCTTTCTATTTCAGTTCCATCAGTTGTATTGTTGTTTTCAGATATTTTTCAGTTCTTGCTTTACATGCTCAGTACCAGAAGTACTGACACTCGTTGGGGGCGCTGCATTACTTGCCTGCAGGTACTCATAGACGAGGAGCCGATACCTCGTGATTCCAGCCAGCTCAGAGAGTCATCAGCTCCAGTCATCCAGAGCTAGATAGCTAAAGGTTTATCCCTTTTCTTTTGTTGTACAGTATGGGTAGGCCGGGGCCCTGTCCCGACCATCTTATCAGTATTCTTAGAGGCTTGCATTCTGTATATATTTCCCTGTGGTTAGTTGTGTCAATTGTGTAGGGTCGTGTGTTTATTTAGTTGTTTATATTGGTTGTGTGAGGCCTTATTTAGTTAGTAGTGGTGACCTTGTCGGTCACGTAGCTATTTAGCATCTGTTATATTGATTCAGAAGTAACTAGTCAGCATGGTGGCCTTGTCAGCCCGCTTAGGTTCCCCTATATGAATGTGATTTTGGTTAGCTGATGTTATAGTACAGGTGGCTATAGGACTAGTCGGCCGGAGGTTGTATTTACAGCCGTTATATAGCCCGTCGTTTCCTTGAATCCAGAGTTAGATCCAGCCAGGCACCAGAATTGCTAGGCTCAGCAGTTTAGCAAATCAGGTCCCAGTAGGGCACCAGGTGCTTGTCATACCCCCCAAGGCGGGGCGTGATAGAAACAGAGCACGAGTTAGGAGAAAGATTCTGGAATTGAATTTCAATGCAAAATAAGGAGTATGAAATAAAGGGAATTTTCCTAATAACATCTCGTAGCCTCCCCGTCATAAATGTGGCGCGCTTCACACCCATAAAGAGGACTCTACTCGATGAGGCTTTCAGAAATCCGAGGATACTATGAACCTAGTGCTCTGATACAAAGTTTGTCACGCCCCGAGCTTACACCCTGGACAGAACACGGTACCTGGAGTCACAAGTAACCCCAAGTGAACCCCTGGTCTATCATACACTTGCATTCTGAGTAAACTTTTAAATATAGTGGAAGCTTTTATAAGAAAAAAATATAAATATTTCAGAGAATAAAGATGATTCAAAATGTTTGAAAATATTTGAACAAAACTACAAGTCTGAAAACCAAATCTGCATCTGAAAACCATTACAACTTATGAGTTGTTGGGACAAGCCCCCACCTAACTCCAAATCTCAATAAAAGAAAAGAAAATATAATAGAATGAAATAATCTTCATCCTCGAATGATGAGAACTCACCAACTAGAACAGCTGAAGTCTTCTGGGAGCGACTGGCTAGCGAGGTTGAGACTGAGATCCTGCAGTTGTATCATAAAACGATATAGCATAAAAGTATGCATCAGTACTTTGAATGTACTGAGTGAGAGAAACCATACACCAGAAATATAAGGGCTGAACTGAAAAGACATGCAATGACCAAATAAATCTATTGTACTGAATAACTGTAATAACTGAGACGGTCCAAAAGACCATGTCTGATGATCAAGGACACGCTCTAAACCTGAGATACTGAACTCAACTAATTTGAACTGAGCTGATTAGTAGGAGAGTCTATAACTGACATGTAACCACGTGAGCTAAACGTGGAGTCTGATGTGTGCACCCCACAGGTAGGACCCAATATACCTTTCTAGGGTATAAAGGCATGAACTGGGTGATCACAAAAGTCTGGGGCCAATCAGGCCAATAAATACCGAAACCTACGCTAGCAACGCAGTTCTGGGAACTTGGGTCTGTTGGAACTCGAGCCGCTCGGTGCTAAGTCCTACTCCCACTGGATAATCCTACACCGAATATTAAGCTGATAGCTAGAAGTTGGGGCCCAATACTAGTGAAAGTACCCTAAGAGTCTTATCGGACTAGATTCTGAAACTAGGTTCTAGACTGGTCAGAGCTGCTTATCTAGACGCGTCGTAAACGTCTAAGAACAAGTTGTAATCTGAACTGGGCTCCTAAGGATAGTCAGATCTATATATCTAAAGTATCATGACCGCTTAGTGGACCAATAAACTAAATTCTGAATCTGATTCTGATAACTAGGAGATAAGACTGACACCTCAGGAAAATTCTATAGTCAAACTGATTAGCTAACATTTCTGACAGACACTGAGTATTTTTCACACTTTTAACTAAAGATAGGCAACCATGTATCTGACTGAGAATTTAGCATACAAAATAATATGGGAATTCACCACACTGATATAATCAAGGAAATTTCAATATTTATACACTTTAGCAAGACTCTAGTCTTTTCTACTCTCAAGGACTAGGGTTAAATTCAATGTACAGGGATAAGCATCAATATTTTCACTAACTGGTGGAAAAATATCCATCATTAATATAACATAATAATTCCACATGGATTAAATGAAATATAACAAAGAATTTCTTAACATTCAAAAGTATGCAGTGCTAGAATTCACTTTTACAGGAATAACATCAATTTAAACATGAACTGATGGAAATCATATATGAAATAATCATGGATATAATTGTATGCGAATTCAAATAAAACTGACATATATTCTCTTCACATTCGAAAGCTCAGGGTTAGAATGTTATATAGAAACTAGAGAAGGGTTTTGGGGGACACAAGGGAAGAACTATCCTCTTGTTGAATTCCCACATACCTAATAAAGAAATCTAAAAAAATTTCCTTGAGAATCTGAGGAAAATTAGACTTCCCTAGTTCTTGCTCTGAGAGTCCCTAAGAGAATTCTACGATCTATTTTCTGAAGGTCTGAGTGGGGAATGAGGAAAGAACCATTTAACCCCACTAATAAGTATGAAATTATGACTAAAATGACGTAGTTTAAAGTTTAGGAGGGTATAAAATTATTGAAATACCTTTAGAAACTTGCAGGAAAAAACTGAGTGTCAGTCCTCAGAGGTGACCTAATGGGTCGTGGTCACATGCGTGAACTACACTGCTTGGAGCACACTTAAGGTCACCACAAGGGACCTAACAAGCTGTAGTTAGTGACCACGACTCGTGGTCACCTCTCGTGGACCTTACTATCTAAGAGCCCTGGAGTCCCCACGGGAGACACCACAATCCGTTACTGGTAAGCACAACTCGTGGTCACCATCTGTTACGTATAGTACCTCATCCTTCTCTTTTCTCACTCATCACTCCCCACGACTTACCTAACGATTCATGGGTCCTAACCACGACTCATGGTCACGTCCGTGGGGATCCCATTTCCCAAACTTCAACTTATCACCTGGGCCTCACCACGAGTCACTTAACGACTCGTGGTCACTCCCCACGGGTCACCGAACGAAGTTTAAATTTTTCCAGTTTTCTTTGATTTAAGTCCTAGGTTTAGCCTTTGAATTTCTGGGGCATTACACAACCCTACACACTCTAGACCCAATTTCCTACCATTGCTTTCTCACTCATATTGAATTTCTCTTTTTTCAAGAAAAAATGGAATAAGTAGATATAACCCACATTTATAACTATGGGTAATTCAATTATAATTAGAGAGAAAATAATAGATTTATACTAAATATGTAATTATAAGATTAATATAGCTATACCCAATCCAATCTATCCTTAATCATGCACACACCCCTAAAAAAATATCTAGCTACTCATAGATGAATAATATAAAAACATATTGATAAACAAATTCATAAAATTCATCATTAAGAGTAAATCGCAAGCTCAAAAATTATCTTAAATAGTGGTTTATACCTTGAGGAAGAATAAGAAGAAAAGCTATTCAATATTTCTCTTTCTAACTCTATAAATCTGGAATGAAATGTTTGGTACCTTCTAGAGAATATATAGAAATAGTTTTAAAAATGATCCTAAAATCTCGTGTTGGATGATTTTGCCCTTTTGGAAAGGGCCTCACTTGCAATTCACCGGCGTACTGTCGGTGCCCATTAGTGGGACGCCGCTTTGTCGTAGGTGGGGTCAGTGACTTTGGGGCTCTGACCGAAGTTGGCACAGGAGATTCGCAGGTGCTGACCCACGTTCTGCCCGTGCACCTTCCACTTATAGCCAATATTCTCCTTCCTTTCAGTCGGCATTTCGCCGGTTCCATCTAGTGGAGTGCCGGTCTGGTAGAACTCTGATCCTCTTCTTTAATTCAATGCTTTTTTCCAATTCCTTTCCTTCTCTCCTTAAGTTGAATTACTTAAAAAAACAAAAGAGAAATAGCATAAATTCCCCCAAATGACTTGAAAACTAAGCGAAAGCTCATATTTAAAAGCCTAATGAGTTGGTAAACTACCAACTCATCAGCAGGTTGTGTGTTCAAGATATAGATGACTTGAGGCAACAAATATTAATAGAAGTACACAACTCCAGGTACATTATCCACCCAGGGGCCACAAAGATGTACCGTGATCAATGGAAAGTCTACTGGTGGAATGGCATGAAAAAGGACATTGTAAAATTTGTGGCTAAGTGTCCAAACTACCAGCAGGTCAAGGCTGAACATTAGATACCTGGGGATATGACTCAGGATATCAACATCCCTACTTGAAAGTAGAAAGAGATAAAAAAGGACTTCATCACGGGTTTACCTCGTACTCGCTGACAGCATAACTCAATGGGTGGTTGTGGATCAAATGACTAAGTCAGCACATTTACTACAAGTTAAGGCCATAGGCTCAGCAAAAGATTATGCTAGACTTTACATCCGGGAGTTAGTCAGATTGCATGGAGTTCCCTTGTCTATTATTTCAAATAGGGGTGCGTCATTCACCTCACACTTCTGGAAGTTATTTCAGAAGGGACTTGATACTCAGGTCAAGCTCAGCACAACTTTTCATCCATAGACCGATGGCCAAGCTGAACGGACTATTAAGACTTTTGAGGATATGCAGAGGGCTTGCATGATCGATTTCAGGGGCAGCTGGGATGATCACCTACCTCTCATCAAGTTTGTATACAACAATAGCTACCACTCCAGTATTCAGATGGTCCCTTTCGAGGCCTTATATGGTAGGAGGTGCAGATCTCCCATAGGGTGGTTTAAGGTTGGTTAAGCTACCTTAATAGGACCTGATTCAGTACATGAGGCTATGCAAAAGGTTCACCTTATCAGGGAACGACTGAAAATAGCTCAAAGCCGACAAAAATCATATGCAGAAGAAGGGAGTTGGACTTTTCATTGATGATTGGGTATACTTGAAAATTTCACCTGTGAAAGGGTGATGAGGTTGGAGAAGAAAGGAAAGCTTAGTCATAGATATGTTGGCCCTTAAAATATCCTGAAGCGCATGGGTAATGCAGCTTATGAGCTAGAGTTGCCTGCAGAGTTAGCATAGGTGCACCCAGTCTTCCATGTGTCTTTGTTGAAGAAAGGCATCAGTGATCTAACCTCAATAGTACCTCTAGAAAGCGTTAGTATAAAGGACAACCTCTCTTACGAAGAAGTTTCACTTCATATCCTAGACCGTCAGGTTCGTAAGTTGAGAAATAAGGTCCCTTCAGTAAAGATTTTTTTTGAGGAACCAGCTAGTTGAGGGAGCTACATGGAAGCAAAAGCGGACATTATGGCTAAATATCCTCACCTATTCCTTCCAGCTCAGTTTCAGCATCAGGTACTAAATTCCTCCTCAGTACTCTATGGAATTCCTTACCCTTCAGCTCTATTCACGTTTTAAGGTGCACTCTAGTAGCATAACTCTGTCTATATGTCTATGTCAATTCAGAGTCAGTCACTCATTCAGTAATTATTTATTAGTTTTTAATTTGATATGGCAGTTCTTTCCCTAGTTTCCAGCTTACTTAGTCTTTATTCGAGGACGAATGTTCCCAAGAGGGAGTTATTTGTAACACCCCCAAAATCTTGGGACTAACCTTTAGACTTAAAATGTGACCATGCAGAAAATTGGGAAAAAATGCCTCAGTATGAGTCACAATACGACTTGTAGGATTGCGGTACAAGTCATACTAGGACTCATAATAAGAGGGCTAGGGAAATAGAATGGGTGGCTAGAAGAAACCACGATTGCATGTGATGATTCGTACCACCATGATATGGAACGTACTAACCAGTCGTGGAAAAGTTTAGAGAAGACTTCAAAAATTCTGGGAAAAACTACGAGCCAAGGTACGACTCGTGGTTGGTGGGACCTGAATCTGTGTCAAAGAAGGTGCTTAGAGTTATTGAAGGACTACAACATGAGCGTTTTGTATCACCAGGGCAAGGAAAATGTAGTAGTTGATGCCCTCAGCAGGATGTCTATGGGAAGTGTTGCTCATGTAGAACAGGGTAAGAAGGAATTAGCAAAGGATATCCACAAACTAGATCGGTTAGGGGTCCAGCTGGTTGACTCAGCAGAAGGTGGAGTTGTAGTCCAAAGTTGGTTAGAATCCTCCCTGGTGGTAGCAGTTAAGTCAAAGAAGGATGAAGACCCAATTTATCTTAAGTTGAAGGAAGCAGTCATGAGGAAAGAGGTGAAAGCATTTTCCAAAGGGGGAGATGGGATGCTCCGTTATGAGGGGCAGGTTGTGTGCTCCAGATGTAGATGACTTGAGGCAGTGAATACTAATGGAACCACACAGCTCCAGGTACACTATCCACTGAGGTGCCACCAAGATGTATGATGATCTATGGGAAGTTTACTGGTGGAATGGCATGAAAAAGGACATTGCAGAATTTGTGCTTAAGTGTCCAAACTTCCGGCAGGTCAAGGTTGAACATTAGAGACCTGAGGGTATGACTCAGGATATCAGCATTCATACTTGGAAGTAGGAAGAGATAAACATGGATGGGTTTACCTTGTACTCGCTGACAACATGACTCAATTTGGGTGGTTGTGGATCGGATGACTAAGTAAGCACATTTCTTACCAGTTAAGACCACAAACTCCGCAGAAGATTATGCTAAACTATACATCCAAAATTTAGTCAGACTACATGGAGTCCCTTGTGAATTATTTTGGATAGGAATACACAGTTCATCTCACACTTCTGGAAGTTATTTTAGAAGAGACTTGGTACTCGGTTAAGCTCAGCATAATATTTAACCCATAGACCGATGGCCATGCTGAGTGGAGCATTCAAACTTTAGAGGATATGTTGAGGGCTTGTGTGATTGATTTTAGGGGCAGTTGGTATGATCACCTATCTCTCATCGAGTTTGCATACAACAGCTACCACTCTAGTATTCAGATGGCCCCATACGAGGCCTTATCTGGTAGGAGGTGCGGATCTCCCATAGGGTGGTTTGAGGCTGGTGAAGCTACCTTAATAGGACTTAATTGAGTACATGAGGCTATATAGAAAGTTCATCTTATCAGGGAACAGCTGAAAATAGCTCAAAGCCGACAAAAATCGTATGTAGATGTAAGAAGAGGGGAGTTGGAGTTTTATGTGCATGATTAGGTATACTTGAAAATTTCACCTATGAAAGGGGTGAAGAGGTTCAATAAGAAAGGAAAGCTCAGTCCTAGATATATTGGCCCTTACAGAATCTTGAAGCGTATTGGCAAATGCGGCTCATGAGCTGGATTTGCCTGCAGAGTTAGCATCGGTACACCCAGTCTTCCATGTTCTTTATAAAAGAAATGCATCAGTGACCCAACCTCAATAGTACCTCTAGAAAGTGTTGGTGTAAAGGACAACCTTTTTTACAAAGAAGTTTCAGTTCAAATACTATACCATTAGGTTCGTAAGTTGAGGAACAAGGTTGCTTCAGTAAAGGTCTTATGGAGGAACCATCTAATTGAGGGAGCTACATGGGAAGCAAAGTGGACATGATGGCTAAATACCCTCACCTATTCCCTTCAAACTCAGTTTCAGCATCAGGTACTAAATTCCTCTTCAGTACTCTATACAGTTCCTTGCCCTTCAGTTTTATTCACGTTTTAAGGTGCACTCTGGTAGCATAACTCAGTCTTTATGTCTATCTCAGTTTAGAGTCAGTTACTGCTTCAGTAATCAGTTATTGGTTTTAAATTTTAGATTGCAATTCTTTCCCCAATTTCCAGCTTACTTAGTCTTCATTCGAGGATGAATGTTCTCAAGGGGGAGATGTTGTAACACATCCATAATCCCTAGGACCAACCTTCAGACTTAAAATATGACCATGCACAAAATCAGGAAAAAAAAGGCCTCAGTACGAGTTACAGTACGACTCGTAGGATTGTGGTATAAGTCGTACCAGGACTAGTAATAAGAGGGTAAGGTAAACAGTATGGGTGGTTGGGAGAAACCACAATTACATGTCACGATTCATACCACCATGATACGGATCGTACTGACCAGTCGTGGAAAGGTTTAGAGAAGAGGTTAGGAATTCTAAGAAAAACAGCCGAGGTAGACTCGTGGTTAGTAGGTGTGTTTCGTACCATCCTATCGTGATTTGAATTTAAAATACATATTCAAAAGGCTTTGAGGAAGCTACGAATCACAGTAAGACCCATAGTAAGATCTCACAGATCGTGGTAACACACTTATTCTTTTTAAGAAAAATATTTTCTAAAAAAACACTTTTTTTCATACCGAACATACCTTTAATGTAAAATATAAGATCTCACGGATCGTGGTAGTCTTCCGTGGAAAACATAAGAGTATGGTGTTGAGTAGGTCCCTTAACCACGAACGTCAGTACGGATCATATGATCTTGGTACGATCCATAGGTTGAGTCGTACCACTTGAGGGGCAAAACTTTTAATAATAGTTTCCTGGAGCATTTTTGTAAAACCCTAAGATCCTTACTCCTATACTACATTATTTTGGAGTTAATGTCAGGGGTTATAGGGGGCTAGTTAATCTTCCTCCCTCACTTTCTCACTTTTCTCTCAAGAATAGAATGTTAAATCTCAAGATCTCTCCTCCCCCAGTTCAGAAATCCAAGGCATCTTCTCTGAAACATCCTCCTTCAAGTATGTGGGAATTCAACAGGGCTTTCCTTTCCCCCTTGTTCCCTAAATTATTTTCAAAAATCTTTCTAAATTCTATCCCTTTAGAAGATTGAAGCTAGGGTTTTCAATCAGTTAAGAAATTCGTTAAACCTTGTTAAGTCTCTAAGTTTGTATGATCATTCCTAGTTGAAATTCATGTTTTTGTTTTATTCTTACAGATTTCTTCCTTAACCTTGAACCTTAGTGTGATATTTAGAGCTCAGATATGAATGTTATATTGTTATGGTATTTCTACTTCAATTATGGATGTTAATACATATACATGAACAGAAAGTTAATATTTTAGTATGTTCAGTCTCAAAATTTTAAACAGTACTTAGTATACTTAGTATCCTCCAGATATATCTGCTAACCAGTTTGACTTTTATCAATCATTTGAGAAACTCAATAAACTCAGTAGTTTCAGTTTATCACCTTGTTAGTCGTTCTTTAGACTGCTACGATGCTTTCAGATAGAGCAGCTCTGACAAGTCTTAGAACCTAGTTTCTTTTAAGCCCTTAGACTCTCAGAACATTTCCAGATAAGTTGTCTTGACTTAGTCCTAGGACATCAGTTTTAGGCTATTAGCACAGTTAGATACATTTAGGATTTTCAGTGGGAGTAGAACTTAGCACCGAGCAGACTGGGGGTCAGCACACCCAGGTTCCCAGGACTACATTGCCACCGTAGGTCACTAGCCCGAATGGGCCCAGATAGTGATTACTCAGTTCATCCACTATACTTCGGCAAGGTACAGTAGGCCTTCTCCGATGGGGGGGGGGTATACATCAGACTCCATATTTAGCTCACGTGGTTACATATCGGTTATAGTTTCTCCCATAATATAGTTCGGTCCAATTCACGATTCTCAATTAGTTTATTATTACTTAGTGTGTGTGTGTGTGTGTATATATATATATGTTTTCAGTTCCTTCTCTTGTACTCAGTACATTTAAAGTACTAATCGCATACTTTTATGTGCTATTTCATTTTATGATATAGGCACAGGTACCTAGCCTCAACCCCGCAGTTAGTCTCTCGATGATTTTATAGCAGCTACACTGGTGAGTCTTTATCTACCGAGGGTCGGAGTTTCATTTTCAGTTGTATATCCTTGTTTAGTGTCAGATGTTAGAGTTAGCTGGGGGTTCATCCCAGCAACTCATCAGTTTATTTTAGAAGGCTTTCAGATAGTATTTATAGATTCAATTTGGGTTTCAATTTTGTTCAGGTTTTATTACTATTTGGTATTTGCATATATTATTTAATCAGCTTCCGCTTTATTATCATTATTTTCAGAAGATTAGTCTTAGTAGAAGTATGCTTACCCTAGGTTTGCTTGAGCTCACTTGTGATCCTAAGTACCATGTCATGTCCAGGATGTGAACTCGAATCATGACAGGAAGCTTCCAAGGGAATTTGAGGAAAGCTGTACAAAAAGAGAATATGCAGAATTACCCAAAATGTACTTACACTAGTGATACTTTTTACATCACATCTCAGCTAAAAAGAATTGAAGAGAGAAGTAGAAAAGTACATTGTTCTTTTTCTTCTTCGCTATTCTCTTGCTAAAACCACCATTGTTGTAGACTTGTGAGCTTAAATTTCTATTCAAATATAATGAATATTATTGTATCACCCATAGATATTTCTTATTTAACTTCATCTATGAGTAGCTAATTTAGTTGCTAGGAGTGTGTGCATGATTGGGTTTAGAATAGATTGGGTGTAGTTGATTTAGTCTTAAATTTAATTGTGATGCATGAATCTCGTGTTTTCTCTAAGTGTGAATGCTATAATGAATGGTCGCAAGAATTAATTTACTTTTTTTATCTTGCTTTTGCTTGAGAGAGTGGAGTAAGATATGGGTGAGGAAATATTAGTAAGGATTTGGGTCATGGATATGTGGGGTTGAGCTAGAGATAGTCAAAATCCATTTCCATCACCCATTAAAGGGCTAAAGCTAGAGATAGTTCGACTCTTCCTCAAGCTTTTAGTGGTTGATTGATATTGCTGACCTTGGGGTTTCAGAAAACCAAAGGCAAATTCACCCAAGTGGTTAAGAAACATCGAGTGTAGCCTTTGCCACTGCAATTCATGTTGTAATTGATATTTGAGACTAGTTAATTAACCCCAATCCAATCAACGCCCCTATTAAAAGCACAGCTGTCACGCCCCGCCTTGGGGGGTATAATTGGCACCTGGTGCCCTAGAAGGACCTAAACTACTAACTGGTGGGCCAAGGCACGTCTGGTGCCTGGCTAGCTCTATCTCAGGTTCCTGGAAACAAAGGGCTATATAATGGCTGTAAACACAGCCTCCGGCCATCAGGCCTAAAGCCACCTGCACCTATAATAACAGCTGACCAGAACAACTGAAACTTAACAAATGAACAACTGAAAAACTACGTGACCGGCAAGGTCACCACTACTATCAAACTATGGCCTCACACGACCAATCATAAAAACAGAGATACTAAACAACTATACAACTGCACGGCCTCA